>JAQQST010001154.1:0-13356 GCA_028646485.1 Cryptoprocta ferox | reverse complement strand
TTGAAATGATGTCATTTGTGCCAAGTTACATTATAGAATTTTAAGACCATGATTATATAGTAGTTCTATGATACTGGTTTCCTTTTGCTGAAAATTAAAAACAGTAATAATGGAGAATATACATTTTATACTGTACAAAATAAACTTGCAACTTGGGAGGTCCAAGACTAATATAAAGCCTTTATTTGCAAAGGCCAGGATCTCCTGTCCATAAAGGAGTGAGACTTCATTGTCTGGGGGAATCTGTCAGAGAGACCCTGATCCACATGAACAATGTTAACATCAGCTGTAATGAGACAAACTGGTATCAGTGGCCTCACGCATGTAGAAGGACTTATCATTGTTGTGATAGAGTTTCCATACGATGTAAAAAAAAAAAAACCCTACAAATTATAATAGGATACCAATCATGAAGATATAGAAGGTTTTTTTTGCAAATTTCAAGCCAGATTCCTCCCATGTCCTATAGTCTTCAATGTATTTTATTTCATTAAAAAATTTTTAATGTTTATTATTTTTGAGAGAGAGAGACAGAGAGACAGAGCAAGAGCAGGGGAATGGCAGAGAGGGAGGGAGAAACCGCATCTGAAAGAGGCACCAAGCTCTGAGCTGTCATCACAGAGCCTGACACAGGGCTCAAACCCATGAACCATGAGATCTCATGAGCTGAGGTCAGATGCTTAACCGACTGAGCCACCCAGGCACCCTTTCAATGTATTTTAAATAGTAACCCTTTGAAACAATCTAGATAGCAAGGCTCTTTTTCAGAATGCTGTCTTACTCAGGGCCAAATAGCCATCTGATTTCTTTCTTCATGTTCTTTTTGTTTTCAGTTTATTTATTTTGAGCAAGCGAGAGAGAGAGAGAGAGAGAACAGGGGAGGGAGAAAATAGAGGATGAGAGTATGCCAAGCAGGCTCTGCTGACAGTGAGCAGCCTGACACAGGGCTTGAACTCAAAACTGTGACATCATGACATAAGCTGAAATCAAGAATCCAACGCTAAACTGACTGAAGCAACCATGAGTCCCTATTTGTTCATGTTCCTAATCTAGTTTACATAGATTCATGCCACACCCAGACTGGACTTAAGTATATCTTGACCTTTACTGGGGTCCCCAACACATCCCCGTACTGATCTGCCACCAAAGGGTTATTTTCAATAATTTGCACGTCTTGAATTCATGGCAGGAATTCCTCATGCTGTATAGAAAACGTAGTCATAGAAAATGGAGAGATGACCCAGGGATGTACTCAGGAATGTCCTAGAGAGCTGAATTTGACTGTCATGAAAAGGATTAATACTAGTCTAAAACAAATTTGCTAGGCAGGACCAGCAGAGGTAGAGAGGTAAGATTTGCAAGTAGTAAATGCACAGCATTTCAGTAGGAATGAGGCACAGCCCCCGAGCTAAGTCAAGACTAAATTTACCTGAGAAGCAGCCATTTCTTACTCTCCCTTCTGCTCTCGAGTGCTTCCTCAGGTGATAGTATATGGAGAAATCACACCTATAGGCTTTTAAAGGTCTCAGCATAGCCTCTTCACATGCTCTCATCACCTCAGAGGCAGAAAAATCCTGAAATGCACAAAAGGTCACCCTCTCAATGACTTTGTCACAGGAAAGATTCAGAAAAATGGAGCTCCTGCCTGGCCACTTACATGTGAGTTTCTCCTTCCTGGTTTCAGAAGTCCTCCCCTCTCACAGACAGCCACACATCCTGCTACAGCTTGGGGAAGGTGTGCTGCACTCACCTGCCCCTTCCAATTCCATGCGGAACAGACTGTCATGGTCTCTTCAACTGAAAGCCAGACGCAGCCCTCCCACATACATCTTCAAATATTCGTGCTTCACCCAGGCTTCATCTGAGAATCACCTGGAGCTCATAGTTAAAGCAGCACCGATGCTCTCATCCGGACCAATAGACAGACTCTGGCAGAGGACACAGGTGATGCTGGTTCTTAAAACTGGCCATGGGATCTTTATTGTAAACCCAGGAGATAGGCAGTTCTGTACTTTCAAGTTTTCATGTGCATGTAAATCATTTGGTGTTCCAGGTCCCATAGAAGAAATGGTGATTCCGCAGATTTGGAATGGGGTCCGTGAATTGGCATCTTTCACCAGTTCCTTGTTAGTGCTGATGCTTCTCCCTGAGACACACGTTTAGTGGCACTACACTAGAGACCGCAAGCTCAGTACAACTGAGCCCCCCACAGCCACCATCTGACTCAACACAAACAACTCCTGCTGAGTTCCCAGGGAAGACATTACCGCTTAGGTTCCACTGTTGTGAGTTTACTGTTGGTTCCCAACTAAGACCATCACCATCCTGCAGGACCACATGGTTTCATTTCCGTTTAAAGTTTAGTGAAAGAAGGCTCTTGAATGCACTTATGTCTGAACCAGTCTCCATTTGGAAAACAACATGTAGAAATCAATTACTGCCATGTGGTTTGAGCACTAATTTCCTGTTTACAGGGAAGTTATGGTTGCACCCTGTAGGGAACTTCACATATATGATGTGATTTAATCCCGATAATATCCTGTGAGTTGACCACTAGGTGTCTCACAATAACCATGAAGATGTAGGTACTGGGCCTGACTCATCTGCCATCTTCTCTTTACCTATGGATTGAAAAAGAACATTTGCAACCACAGGAATGAAATATGTATGAATTGAAACATACTGAAAGGAAGGTAGATTCTAAGTTCAGGGACTTTACATTGTTGTGTTTGCCTTTTTTAACAGGATAGAAAAACGTTTTGAGTTTAAAAGGAAATGCCAGTTTCCTGTACTTGGTACACTCTCTTCAGCAATGAGTGATCACTTTAATTCCTCCACACTTGAGTTACTACTTTTCTTATTTCCTCAAGTTTAATCATTTGAGAAAACAGGAATTGGTAACACCCTGTCGTTTCCCTGCGTTCGAGGAGGAGTATGTATGGAACATGTCATCTGTAGATAATATTATGTATGATATAAAAATAAATATCATAAAATATATTATATATCATGAATAATATACACCACATAATATATCATGCATCTATATATCTATTTAAATGCAGATATCTATATCTATCTAACTATCATCTCTCTCTATGTATACAAAATTCAACCTTACAGAAAGAAGGACATCATTTCCTTTGGGACAATGCAGGTGAGGCTGGAGCATCTTATACTAAGTGGAATAAGCCATGCAAAATGGCAAGTACTATATTATTTCTATTATATCTGGAATCTAATAACATTGAACTCCTACAGCAGAGTAAAGTTGTGATTGCCAGAAGCTGACTGAGGCCATAGTGAGAGACTGGGTCAAATGGTACAAAATTTCAGGTATGCATGAAACTCTGGAGATCTAATGGACAGGATGGAAATACACATAATTATATGTGTTTATACCTGACATTTGCTAGGAGAGTGTATCTTTGATGTTCTCACCAAAAATCAAAAATCAAAACTCCTGGGGAGACTGGGTGGCTCAGTTGGTTAAGCGTCCAACTGTAGCATAGGTCATGATCTCAGTTTGTGGGTTTGAGCCCCATGTTGGGCTCTGTACTGACAGCTCAGAGCCTGGAGCCTGCTTCAGATCCTGTGTCTCCCTGTCTCTCTGACCCACCCCTGCTCACACTCTGTCTCTCACTAAAATAAATAAACACTGCAATTTTTTTTTAAAAGTCAAAACTCCTAATTATATGAGGTGATGAGCATATTAATTCGATTGTTATAATCATTTCATAATATATACATATATTTATATTTTGTTACTTGAGCAACTACTGAATCAGCAGGAATGGAAAACAGGATTCTGGGTGAAGGCCCCTGAAAAACAGGATTGAATAAGAAAGGTAGAAATGAAGGCACTAAAATATATAGTCAGTTCCTTGCCCCCATTTATCTACTTCTGGGTTTTTGGAACTGTGAGCACCAGCCCTGGGAGATGAAAGGAACAACGACTCAGAATCTCACCTCCCCTAATCTGTCCGAGGAAAAGAGGAGATCCCAGAGCCAGCCCAGACCTGGGCACAGTCTCAGAAGGGGGTGGATCTGGTTGGGGCAAGGGAGGGAGCTGGCGAGAGGCTCTGATGTGCCCATCTCTGGGATACTTCCTACTGTGTCAGCCCTAAGCCTGCCAAGAGAAACTGAATACTTGGAGTTCATATTATGTTATTCTATGTAGTCTCTTTCCTTCCTATTTCATAAAATAAAATAAAAAACAACTTCACATAGACAGAATTTTCTGGGACAATTATGTTAGAAAACTTGTATTCTTAATGAGAATGTAAAATAAATGCCACTACTACTGTTAAGAAGAACTCTTAAAAATAAAAAAAATAACAACTCTTTGGTTCATGGATGACCCACCAGAAGTGACACCCCTTTTCACACCACAACACAGAAAGTAAACTGGCCCAACTGCAGCCAAGTCCCCTGTATGCCACCTCTTCCTCTCATTCTCTCCACAATCCTGAATTCAACAATGTACCCATTTGCTCTATTCTTAAAAATCCTTCGTAGTAGGAATCATGACTCTTCATCTGTTTTTTGATGATGAGATGCCATGCAAACAATCAGTTTGCAACTCTACACATGCTCAGTGTTCTCAAAATAGTGGAAGGAGCTTAGAAGGAGTCCCACCTGGGCACCATGAAGGAGATTCCTTCTATAGAACAAGGACAGGACACTGGATGACTCACTCCTCTTTCTCTGAGATGGAAGCAAGTTCAGATTCTGGGGCCAGCCTAACCCCAGTCTACATAGGACATCCCCAAATATTCCAAAGAGTCCTTGTTGCTGCAGAGAGTGTCCCTAGTGAGACTGACCTGATGGTCCTATAGGGATTCAGGTGCCAGAAACCTTAGGCTGACTCTGGGCCATCAGGTGGACCATAGACCCACCCTGGTGCAGTAGCATCCTTGATGCAGGTGTGATGTTTCCTGTCCCTGAACAGGACATTCTAGTGTAAAACGCCTCTACTTCAGTTAACACAGATTACACAGTGTGGGCATGATTCTAGATATTTTGTGGGTTTTAACCTTGCCTTGTTAAAGGATCTCCTCCCCTCCTGGAGTTGCATTAAGGCAGGACCTACTGTGGCAGGATTCATGCCCTATGCTTGATGCCACTTAGAGATTCCGCACTGACCAGGAGGAGTGCCAGTGTCTTGAAGGACCATCAAACATGTTAACCACCATTGTGATCCTGTCTTCAAAACCCCATGCCCAGGGAAATGTTAAGCAAAGAAAATATCTCATATTGAAAGATACACATTCAGGAACATGGGGGCTCAGTCAGGTAAGTATCTCTGTCTTGGTTTCAGCTCAGGTCATGATCTCATGGTTCATGAGTTTGAGCCATGCCTTGCACTTCACCCTGTCAGCACAGAGCCTGCTTGGTGTTCTCTTTCTCTTCTCTATCTGCCCCTACCCTGTTCTCTCTCTCTCTCTCTCTCTCTCTCTCTCTCTGTCTCTCAAAATAAAGAAACTTAAAAAAAGAAAGATACACATTCCAAAGGATTTTGAGTAATAGGAGAAACTGTTTCATTCCTGATGGGACTCTGACCTTATCTCCTTGAACAATTAAAACAATATAATTGTATACATAATGATATAATAATTATAAAAGGATTCACTGTATGGCTATAATTTGTTACTCATTACTGGAACAGATTCTATTATTCTCAATTTAACCTATAATGTGAGTGCCTTATAAATCCACATAACACTCCAAGGCATGAATATATAAATGAGTGACATGGAAAAAAAACCGACTACATTTTTCTCATGAGATGAGGGAGTTTTGTAATTCCTACATGACACAAGGAAGAACCAGAATACACAGATATAGGACCGAGAATCTTTTCTATTTAATTTTTTAAATGTTTTATTTATTTTTGAGAGAGAGAGAGAGAGTGAGCAGCGGAGGGTCAGAGAGACAGGGAGACACAGAATCTGAAGACAGTCTCCAGGCTCTGAGCTAGCTGTCAGCACAGAGCCTGATGCGGGTCTTGAACACGCGAACCATGAGATCATGATCTGATCTGAAGCCAGACGCTCAACTGACTGAGCCACCCAGGCGCCCCAGGACCGAGAATCTTACGCAGGCTCTATTCTAGGTGCAGAGCCCCATGCATAATTTAATCTTTCCCTATGCCTCTCTCCCCACTTGTTTCACTGTCTCTAATTAATTAATTAATTAATTAAATGGTTACTTAAAAAATCATCTAGTTCCTTACATTTACTGGATGTGTGACAAAATATTCTACAAAGGGAAAGAATGTTTTGTCTCCTGGACTATTTGTGTGTGTGTGTGTGTGTGTGTGTGTGTGTGTGTAAGTGTGTGAGTGTGTGTGTGTTGATCTATGTAAACTTTTAGAATCCAGTCATTACTAATGCTCAGAAAGTACTGCTATTGCCTGTCTTGCTTTAACCTCTAGAATCTGGATTTGGTTATAAACCCATTCATTTCTTGTCCTTTGATAACTTTCCATGGAATTCTACCCTCTTTGTTATTTGCTAATACCTTGTTAGAAATGCAGACTCAGTTCCCATCCTAACTCCTAAATCAGACAGAACCTGATCTCCAAATCACTGTTGTGAAATTCTAATTCACATTAGAATTTGATAGGTAGAGCAGTCCCCGTACAGGTGGCTCAGTCAGTTAAGTGTGCAACTTCAGCTCAAGTCATGATCTCACAGATCGTGATTTCAAGCCCTGTGTCAGACTCTCTGGTAACACCTTAGAGCCTAGAGCCTGCCCTGGATTCTGTGTCTCCTCCTCTCTTTCTCTGCCCCTCCGCTGGTCATGCTCTGTCTCAAAAATAAATAAACATTAAAAAGTAAGAAATATATAATTTGATAACTACATTTCTAACCCATTAAAACTTTCCATCTAAGACATAGACACAACTTATACTGTATGATATAAATGCAGTCCTCAAATATGTGTGTGCCTCTGTTGCCACCTTCAGTTCACAGTTTATCTTTCAGAAAGACAGAGTGTTGATAGTGGTTCTGTGAATCATATGCCATCTTGTTACCTCAAAGGAAGAGAATATATAAAGTACATAATGGTTAAAAATGACCTTACTAGAGAAAGCAGGAATCTCACCTAAGCCAGAACCATTTATCCCAGCTCCTTCCTTTCATGTGAGGTACCATTATGAACACTGCCCGTGTCCACTTGATTACTGTGGCATTTATCGCAGGGGCTTCTGACGTTCAGGATGTGACCATAGAATTCGCTCAGGAGTAGTGGGGATGCCTGAGCCTCCCTCAGCCGGAACTGTACAGGGATTTTGTTAGAGAACTATGGACACCTCAAGTGGACTTTCTGTATCTAAGCTAACATGAGTTGCCTCCATGGTGAGTTATAGGTAGAGAATACACTAGGTGGAAAAATCACTCAGTGGAAGCTTTATTTGCAGTGAATAAGGCGATTGCAGAATCAACTTCCAAAGTTGATGATCTAAGAGCAGGGGTGAGTACTTCCTTTTATTTAGGATTAGAATGAATATATGAAAGGGGAGTTTTGTCATCCTATGTAGAGGTGGGTATAAGGCAGGTGCAAGCACATGTATACTTAGGAAAGAAGCCTAAATGCATAACCTATGTTGTCTTAATGAAGGCTGTGCTCCTCCATGGGTGGAGATTTTAACATTATAGTGAGGTCCTGGTAAGTGTCTGACACTTCATAGTCCATCTCCTACGTGAAGCTATCCTGGAGCTCAACTGGTATATGCTGGCCAGAGCTCTTGTTATTTGCATCCAAAAGATAAAGTTAACTCCAAAAGCCAAACTAATGTAGAAAAAGAAGACTAAAGCTGGAGGCATCACAACTCCAGACTGCAAATTGTATTACAGAGCTATACTCATCAAGACAGTATGGTACTGGCACAAGAACAGACCCATAGATTAGTGGAACAGAATGGAGAACCCAGAAATGAACCCACAAATCTACGGCCAACTTATCTTTGACAAAGCAGGAAAGAATATCCAATGGAAAAAAGACAGCCTTTTCAGCAAATGGTGCTGAGAAAACTGGACAGCAACATGCAGAAGAATGAAACTGAACCATGTTCTTACACCATATGAACAAATAAATTTATAATGGATGAAAGACCTAAATGTGAGACAGGAAACCATCAAAATCCTAGATGTGAACACAGGCAGCAACGTCTCTGACCTTGGCTATAGCAACTTCTTACTAGCCATGTGTCTGGAGGTAAGGGGAATAAAAACAAAAATGACTATTGGGACCTCTTTAATAAAAAACTTCTGCACAGTAAACAATCAACAAAACTAAAAGACCACCGATGGAATAGAAGAAGATATTTGCAAATGATAAATGGAATAAAGTGTTAGTATCTATAGTCTATAAAGAAGTTATCAAGTTCAACACCTACGATACAAATAATCCAGTGAAGAAATGGGCATTAGACCCAAAGAGACACTTTTCCAAAGAAGGCTTCCAGATGGCTAACAGACACAGGAAAAGATGCTCAACATCATTCATCATCAGGGAAATACAAATCAATACCACAGTGAGAAACCACCTCACACTTGGTGGCTAAAATTAACAACTCCAGAAACAACAGGTGTTGGCAAGGACAGGGGTAATGGGGAACCTTTTGCATAGCTGATGGGAATGCAAAAACTGGGGCAGCCCCTCTGGAAAACAATATGGAGGATCCTCAACAGATTAAAAGTAGTATTACTCTAGGACCCAGCAATTGCACTACTAGGTATTTATCCAAAGAATACAAAAGTGTTGGTTTGAAGGGGAACCTGCACCCCAATGTATATAGCAGCTCTATCAAGAATAGTCAAATGTTGGAAAAAGTCCAAATGTCCATCAACTGATGAATAGACAAAGAAGATGTAGTATAGATATACAATGGAGTATTACCTGGCAATCAAAAAGAATGAAATCCTGCCCATTGCAACAATGTGTATGCTACTGAAGTAGAGAGAATTATGCTACGTGTAATAAGTCAGTCACACAAGGACAAATATCATATGATTTCACTCATATGTGGAATTTAAGAAACAAAACAGATGAACATAGGGGAAGGGAAAGAAGTGTAAGATAAAAAGAGAGAGGGAGGAAAACCATAAGACACTCTTAAAAACAGAGAAAAAACTGAGCGTTGCTGGAGGGGAGGTGCGTGGCGGGATAAGCTAATAGGGCATTGAAAATTAAAGAGGATACTTGTTGAGTTGAGCACTGAGTGTCAGTGAAGAATCCCTAGGGTTTCGTCCTGAATCCAATACTGCAGAGTATGTAAAGTAAATTGAATTTATTTTATTCATTTTTGTAAGTTTATTCATCTATTTTGAGAGTGAGTGAGCAGGGGAGGGGTAGAGAGAGAGACAGAGAGAGAGAAAATGAATCCCAAGCAGGCTCCATGCTGTCAGCACAGAGCCCAACGCAGGGCTCAAACTCACGAACCCTGAGATCATGACTTGAGCTGAAACCAAGAGTCAGATGCTTAACCAGCTGAACCTGTGAGGCACCCCACTAACTTGAGTTTAAATAAAGAAATTGAAAAAAAAGAAATAAAGCTAAAAATATCCCCAAAAGATATATGCATGCTCGAGTGTTTATTGCAGCATTATTTACAATAACTATGAAATGGAAGCAATCCAGTGTCCATCAATAGATGAATGGAGAAAGAAGATGTGGTATATATACTCACTGGAATATTACTCAGACATAAAAATGTAGGAATTGATTTCTGTCCTCATTATGACCATAAGATTTCATCTTGTAGAACATTGTGTGTGAGGCTTATGGAGGTGGAGAACTATCCTTCCATAAGGATATAGACAGTAATATTTAGTATAAATTAACAGTGTATTAGTTTTCTTACTGTTTAACAACTTTGAGTTCAAATACTTACATTACAGCATCAAATTCCTCTCATTTTGAATTGGAGAAACTATATTTCAGCCTATCATCATAAGTAAGTAGTTGTGTTTTTTTAAATGTTTTTTATTTATTTTTGACAAGTGGTTCTTAAGAAAATATAACAATATTTCGAATAGTGAATTATGACTATGACTGTTATACTGTATGCCATTAACAATTTTATAAAGAGCCACTCATTACCGTATAGGCTAGTCTACCTTAAATCAGCTATCATGTTTGTACTGGGCTACTATAAAGCAATTATATTGCCACATCCTTATTAATAATGCATGGATCATGATACCTCTCAATAAATATGAATGTCTGGGGAGCCTGTGTAGCTCAGTCAGGTAAGCATCTGACTTCAGTTGAGGTCATGATCTCGGGGTTCCTGAGTTGGATCCCTGCATTGGGCTCTGTGCTGACAGCTCAGAGCCTGGAGTTTGTTTTGGATTCTGTCTCCGTGTCTGCCCCTCCCCCACCCCCAAATAAAGAAACATTTTTAAAAAGTCTCTCTCTGAAAAATAAATAAACATTTTTAAAAAGTCTCTCTGTCAAAAATGAATAAAAATAAAAATAAATAAATAAATAAATAAATAAATAGTAATTTCTTTTTCTTGTAAAAACAAAGATAAGCTTTCTTTGAAGCTTCTTTAAAGAAGAGGGAGGGTTGCTGCGGGGTTGTGGTGACACTTTAAAAGTCATTAACGTCATGGGACACGGGTGCAAATCCACACTTGTTTTAGTGAAGTGCTCCTGGGGATTCTGGTGCAGGAGTTTTTACCTCAACCCCAGGGATTCCTGGTCTCCCTGCTTCAAAGAATGAAGAGTGGACACAAAATGAGCAACAGGCAAAAGTTGATTACAGTGTAAGAGAGGGAGAGTCCTAGGAAAGCTCTCTGTACAGACAGGGGGGCATTGGAGGGTGAAAACCCGAGACAATAGGCAAGGATCTTTGTTTTATGAGGTTCGCGTCTCTCCCACTCTTGTTCCCTTCCCCCTTGTTCCTTCTCAGGTCCTACCCTTCTTGGCTTAATGACTAGATGCTGGGTTTTCCCATTTCTGATCATCCCTTTCCAATGTATTGTTATGGAATCTGGTCTGGATCACCAGGGGAAGAACCAAGCAGCACTCGGAGATCTTGGAAGGGAGGAGGTTTATTGTACACCGGTGGGCTCAGAGGAGATCATTCTCCAGAGGTCTGAGCTCAGAGCGTCAACAGAGGGAATAATTTATACTCTGTTACTTCCGCATTCCTCATTAATGCGTGCGACAAGCAGGGTGGGAAGAAGAACTTGGCTGGGGGAGCCTTTGATCAGGGACAGGTATTTCTTTATCAGTCCTGTCGGCCATCTTAAACAGATTTTTCCCTATTAGTATGGGGGGTGGTCCAAGGTCATACAGTTCCTTGTGGGTCTTATGTGTTATGGTTTACTACTAATTTTCAGTTAGGTCTTTAGTCAAATTTCTGATAGGAACCTGAGGGGCATTACGTGGTGTCTGTCACATTCCTGAGAGGAACCTTACACTTCAGGGGGTTTTGCTGTGATCAGACACTCCCAGCATTGTTCCCAAATGTGTTTTTTGCCCACCCAGAGAACTCAGGTCCTAATCTATCCCTTTCTGCCTACTGAATCCTATCATTTTCTATCATAATTCTAAGTGAGGCCCAGGGTTAGGCAGGAAGTCTTCCTATTAATTTCTGAGAGTTGAGAGGTGCCAGAGTGGCTCAGTCATTTCACCATCTGACTTCGGCTCAGGTCATCATCCTAGGGTTTGTGGGTTTGAGTGCCATGTTCGGGTCTGTGCTGACAGCTCAGAGCGTGGAGCACCGTTCAGAATCTCTGATTGCCTCTCTTCCCCGCTCATGCTTTGTCTCTTTCTCTCAAAAAAGAAATAAATACTATAAATTTTTTTAAAAAATTATGAGAGTTGAGTACAGGCTTTTCCTCAAGGAGAGGTAACAGGTCTCCTGTACAGGAGTTGGGGAGGGTCAGGTCCAAGTAGCACACTTTCTCTATGCTCAAGCAGAATTTGTGGGCTTCTGTGGGAAGGGAGGCCCCCTGAAAGGACAAAAGGGAGCCTCCGGGATTGGTCTTCAAGTCAGAGCTCACACTTTCTGAATAGCTGACACAAAGGACTCATAAATTGGGCTTTTCTGCATCTCAAAGTCCTGCCTGCAGGCAAGCAGTTTACTGGGGAACAGGCCCTGTTGGTGGCTTTACAGACATTTTCTCCTACTTCAGCTGGGATATCCCTACAAAGATCTTCTGAGGAAGAAATCTAGAGGAGGAGGTGAAACAAGAAATGGCCAGTTCTCAGGTAAGCCTTTTGCCCCTGGTCGGAGGCCCTGTTGTCTTTTTCTGGGGAAATTCCATGCAGGTAGAAATGGCAGGGCCCATGGCTGTCTCAGCCAGTTGAGCATCAGACTCTTGATTTGAGTTCAGGCCATGATCCCAGGGACCTGTGATCCAGCCTTGAGTCAGGGTTCCTGCTGGACTTGGAGCCTAGTTAAGATTCTCTCTCTCTTCCTCTGTCCCTCTCCTTAGTTTGCATTCTCTCTGTCTCCCTCCCTCCCTCTCTCTCTCTCTCTCTCTCTCTCTAAAGGTGTGGTAGGGTCCCCTCCCTAAGGAAAGAAAAAAAATCCTCAAGAGACCAGGCTATATGAGTACCTGACAACATCCCTCTTGACCTTGTAATAAGAGACTACTTAGTCCGACTGCATGGTTGTGTGTTAACATATATGGGAGACAAAGAAGCACAAAATATATAAAAAAAAACTATGCCATGTGGTATTCAGGGCTCAGTATGAACCCAAATGAGTGGTGCCAGTAGGAATAAAGTTGTTTCCTGGAAGGAAAAGCCTTGGTGTGAGAATCATGCTGCAAAAGAAATTAAAAAAAAAAAGAAAGCCAATGATTTTTTCTTAGTTCTGATGGTTCTGCTTTATGTTTTCACCTAATTTTTAGCCTTCTCAGAAATGATACCCAAGGTTAGGTGTTTAGAACACTGCTCCTCTGTATTCCAGAGACTTCTCTCCTTTCTCTCCAACCTGGCTTCCAGTAGGGCATCAACAGTTGTCACTTTGAATTAAAGTCCTGCAAGTATTGAAAATAGTCCCTTTGTGACAGATTCAGACAGGAGGGTGTTGAGTCCGTTTCCTGTTGCTGATGGAGACTGGTCCTGGGTTGTGCTCAAGGAAAACCGTTCCCATTTAGGTCTGATCTCAATGATTTCTCTGCTCTTGGTAGAATAGGATTATGAAAATGCACAAATACATAGGATGGACGTGAGGCACAGAATAACCTGGAATGTTCCTGCTCGTTAGGATGTGGAAAACATACTTGAAAATATTCTAGATATTACAAGACATGGAAACTATGTGACTGAAGTGTGTATAAATCCAGTCTCCTCAAAGTTGTTTATATTCTGATTTACTGTTTGGGG
>JAQQST010001153.1:0-13356 GCA_028646485.1 Cryptoprocta ferox | reverse complement strand
AGATGCTGGCGAGGATGTGGAGAAACGGGTACCCTCCTACACTGTTGGTGGGAATGTAAACTGGTACAGCCACTCTGGAAAACAGCGTGGAAGTTCCTCAAAAAACTATCAGTAAAACTCCCCTATGACCCAGCAATAGCACTGCTGGGGATTTACCCAAGGGATACAGAAGTGCTGATGCATAGGGGCACATATACCCCAATGTTCGTCACGGCACTTACAACAATAGCCAAATCATGGAAAGAGCCTAAATGTCCATCAACTGATGAATGGATTAGGAAGATGTGGTTCATCTATACAATGGAATACTACATGGCAATGAGAAATAATGAAATATGGCCATTCGTAGCAACGTGGGTGGACCTCGAGGGTGTCATGCTAAGTGAAATAAATCAGGCGGAGAAGGACAGATACCATATGTTTGCACTCTGCATGTCTAACAGGAGAAACCCAACAGAGGACCATGGGGAGGGGAAGGAGGAAAAAGAGTTAGGGAGAGGGAGGGAGACAAAACACGAGAGACTCTTAAATACTGAAAACGAACTGAGGGGGGAAGGGGAAGGGGGCAAGGTAATGGGGGGGTGATGGTCTTGGTGGAGGTCACTTGTGGGGAAGAGCACTGGGTGTTATATGGAAACAAACCTGACAATAAACTGTAAAGTTAAATAAAATAAAATAAAATAAAATAAAATAAAATAAAATAAAAATAAAAAAATAAAAAAAGTTTGGAAAGAATTTGTATTTTTTTCCCTTGCATATTGGTAGGATTCTGCTTCAAAATCATCTAACTCAGATCTTTTTCCTTGAAGGATTTATCACCATCATCATCATCATCATCATCACTTCAATCTTCCCATTTGTTATTGATTTGTTCAACCTCACTACTTATTTTTAATTCAGTATTGGTATGTTGTATGCTTCTAGGAATTTATTTCTTCATGATATGCAGTTTAATTACATGAGATTGTTGAAAGTAATTCTTTGTGAGTCTTTTTTTTTCCTGTAGCACCTATTGTAATAGCTTCTCTTCTTTTTTTTTGTTTGTTTTATAATGAAAAATATTATTAATTTATTTTACTTATTAAACTTTTTATTAATTTTTAGTTAATATACAGTACAACATACAGCATTGTCACCAATAGTCAAAATTTTGAAAAAGCCCAAATATCCATCAACTGATCAATGGATTAGAAGAAGTAGCATACACACACACACACACACACACAATGGGATATTAATCAGCCATAAAAAGTTAAATCTTGCCATTTTCAGTGACCTGGATGGAGCTGGAGAGTATTACGCTAAGCAAAATAAGAAAATAAGAGAAAGACAAATATCATATGATTTCACTCATATATGGAATTTAGAAAACAAAAGAAACAATCATAGGGGAAATGAGAGAGAAGGAAATCAAGAAACAGACTTTTAACTCTAGAAAACAAACTGATGGTTCCCAAAGAGGAGAGGCACATAGGTTAAATAAGTGATAGGAATTTAAAAGTCCACTTGTTGTGATGAGCACTGGAGGTTTTATGTAAGTGTTGAATCAGTAAATTGTACACCTGAAACCAATATTACACTGTATGTTAAATAACTGGGATTTAAATAAAAATTTTTTAAATGCAATATGGTATTAGGTTAGGAACAGACTCCTTGCTGAATGGAAGAGAAAAGAGATTCTAGAAATATATTCCCATGCACATAAATCTTCTTTCATTTCAAAGGCAAGAATACACACAGAGAAAGGATAGTCTTCCTCAAAATATGTTGGGAAAACTTGGTTATACGCATAACAAAAGATGATAAGGCACACTTATTTCACACCATATTCAAAAACATCTCAAAATGGATTAAAGACTTGAACAAAAGACAAGCTTAAAAGATAAGCAAAGGCTACAGTACTTCATTACCCCAAGCCAACCTTATAAGAAACATTGAAGGGAATTCTATAAGCAAAATAAAATTACCAATTAGTAAGAGGAAACATTTTGAAGTATAACCTCACCGTTAAAAATATACCAAATTTCAGAATAATGTACTATAAAAACCAATGGAAATATAACATGTCAAAATATATGGGATGCATCGTGATCAGGTAGGGTTTATTCTAGAGATTAAAAGATGGTTAATATGCAAATTAATCAATGTGATAAACCACATTTATAAAATGAGAGATAAAAATCATATCATCTCAGTAGTTGTAGAGCAAGCATTTGACAAAATTCAACATTCATTTATGATTAAAAAGAAACCTCTCAACAACTAGGTGTAGAGGAAAAAATAAGTGCTTGTAAGAATGTGGAGAAAAGGTAACCTTTGTATATGTTTGGTTGGAATTTAAACTGATAAAGACATTTTGGAAAACAATATATGTTCTTAAATTTTTTGAATGCATAATTATCATTTGATTTAGCAACATCACTTCTAGGTACATAACCACATGAAGTGAAATTTGTATCTCAGTAAGATATCTGCACTTTCATGTTTTTGTCATATTATTCAATAATATTCACTAATATTATTCACTAACTAAGATATGGAAACTAAAATGACTATCAAAGAATAAACAGATAAAAATTTTGACAAAATATGGAATGTGGTACACAATAGAATATTACTCAGCTTTTAAAAAATAAGGACTCTTTTTTTTAGCAAGTACATCTTGCTATTTGTGATTATGTGGATGAGTCTGGAGGGAGGACATTATACTAAGTGAAATATGTTTGATTGAGAAAGACAATCACCACATGATTTCAGTTATATGTGGAACCCAAAACACAAATGAATAAGCAAAAAGCAGAATGAGAGCTTTAAATATAGAGAACAAACTGATGGTTGCCAGAGGGGAGAGGAGTGGGGTGATGAACAAAATGGGTGAAAGGAAGTGGAAAATACAGACTTCCAGTAATGGAATGAATGAATCATAGGAATAAAACACACAGTATAAGGAATATAGTTAATGATATTGTAATATCATTGTGACAAATGGTAGCTACAGGTTTGGTGGGAATAGCATAACATATAAACTCATCAAATCACATGTTGTACACTAGAAACTAACGTGACATCATATTTCCACTGTACTCAAATATATTTTTAAATCTGTTGGAAGAAAGAAAAACAAACTATGGAGTATTTAGCTCATTGTCAGGTACACAGTAATCTTTAATAAATGAAAGAGCTAGATAAATATGTATACATATGGTCAACAAACATTTGTATAAATATACACATATATACATACATATATACATATATTTATAGATATATACATGTGAACGCAAGTTAATTACTCATGTAACATCTGTCCTGATTATACAGTACTATTCAACATTCATAAATGTAGCTACCTAGAATTTCATAAGTTTGCCTAATTTTTACCCATTCTTGATTCAATCTAGGGAAAGAGCTTTATCCAAACACTTTTTGTTGAAGCCTAAAGGTTGATTTTCTTCAATTTTTATCCAATAAAATTAATTATTAGCTGGACAAATCAGAGCTTTAAGATGTTAAGTGGTATTTATCATTAGGTCTACCATACACATATGTGGTAGCCACATTTTTATAACTCAAAATTGGAACTCAATCTAGCAATGATGGCTCTACCAGGAAATGGGAATTTCTTTAGAAACTGACTTGTATATGCATAGAATACTAAATCTTTCTGAAACCTCAGAAAACAAACTTTGGTGGCTAAGGTTTGATATCAATAATGCCTTATATTATCATTTACATTGCAATTTTATAGCATTTATGTTTATAGCAGACAGAATTACACTGTAATTGAAGTATAATTACTCACTGTCTGGAAATCATTTGGAAACAATGTGTGGCATCCTTTTTTTTTCCTCTGAAGATATACAGTATCAGTGAGTAAACTGTAGTGTCAGAAACTGACCTTCTCTACAAATTAGTATCACCAAGTTTTCTGTCTAGAGCAAGGATGGCAGAACTAACTTTAACCCAAATAAACAATTTTTCACTGTGGAGAGGCCCAGTCACTCCAACCAACTCTGAAGTTCACACTTATTAGCAAATATACATTTGGACATTACTACTTAGTGGCCTCAAACAAATTATTTAACTTGTTGGTGCCTTAGGTTCCTTCTCTGTAAAATGGAGATAATAATAATAGCTGCCTTAGGGGTGCCTGGGTGGCTCGGTTGGTTAAGCATTCGACCCTTGGTTTCGACTCAGATCATGATCTCATGGTTCATTAGATCATGCCCTACATCGGGCTTTCTGCTGATGGTGAGGGATCTGCTTGGGATTTTCTCTCTCCCTCTCTCGTTACCCTCCCCTCCCCCCTCCAATAAATAAGTAAACTTTAAAAAAAGCATACCTGCTCTATAGCCAATAATACTATGCTGCACACATAAAAACTTGTTAAAAAGGCTGATCTAGTGATAGGTATTTCTACCACAATAAAATACATTTATCAACACCAAGAACACAAAATCATATCTTCCTCAAAGAGTTTAAGAGGTTTGAACAAGTTAAATATTTGTAAAAACAATGCAAGATTCTCTAACTAATCCAGTTAGTTTATGACTAAATTTTTAATAATTCCAATGTAGACACTTTGCCAAGAAAGACATCCAGATCATTATTGAAATACAAATCAAAACCATGATGAGATATCACCTCACACATGGCAGAATGGCTAAAATTAACAACACAAGAAACAATGGGTGTTAGCGAGGATACAGAGAAAGGGGAACCCTCTTGCACTGTTGGTGGGAATGCATACTGATATATCCACTCTGGAGAACATTATGGAGGTTCCTCAAAACACTAAAAATAGAAAACCCTATAACCCAGCAATTGTGCTATTAGCTATTCACTCAAAAGATGAAAAAAAAAAAAAGATTTGAAGGGGTACATGAGCCCAAATGTTTATAGCAAAATAATGAACAATAGACAAATTATGTAAAGAGCCCAAATGTTCATAGACTGATGAATGGGTAAAATGATGTGGTATATATTTACAAAGGAATATAACACAGCCATCAAAACGAATAAAATGTTGATATTTGCAACAACGTGGTCAGTAATAGGGTATATTACGCTAAGCAAAATAATCAGAGAAAGGAAAATAGCATATGATTTCACTCAACCAAACATGAATATGGGGTGGGGGAGAGAAGAGAAGAAACAAACTACAAGAGACTCAATGATAGAGGATGAACTATGTGTTGATGGAGAGAGGTGGATGGAGGATGGATCATAGGTAACTAAGTAAGGCACTTGTGATGAGCACTAGGTGTTGTATGTAAGTGACTCAAACAGACTCATAACCAGTAAAGAAATTGAATCAGTAATGAAAAATATCCGAACAAAATGCCAGGGCTGGATAGATTCCCGGGGGATTTCTACCAAATATTTAAAGAATTAATATCAAGTCTTTGAAACTGTTCCAAAAATATAAATGGGAGAAAAACTTCCAAACTCATTCTATGAGGCCACCATTACCTTGATTCCAAAACCAGACAAAGACCCAACTAAAAAGGGTAATTACAGATCAATATCCCTGACGAACATGGATACAATAATTCTCAACAAGATACTAGCAAATCAAATCCAAGAAACATTTTAATGTTTTAATGTTTAAGGATTATTCACCACTATCAAGTGGGATTTATTACTGGGATGCAGGGCTGGTTCAGTATCTGCAAATCAATCAATGTGATACACCACATTAATAAAAAAAAGGTTAAGAACCATATTATTGTGTTAACAGATGCAGGAAAATCATTTGCCAATATACAGCATCTTTTATTGATAAAAACACCCAAACAAGTAGGGATTGAAGGAACATACCTGAACATCATAAAGGCCATATACAAAATACCCACAGCTGATATCATCCTCAATGAGGAAAAACTGAGAGCTTTCCTCCAAAGGTCAGGAACATGGCAGGATGTCCACTCTCACCAATGTTGTTCAGCATAGTCTTGGAAACTCTAGCCTCAGCAATCAGAAAACAACATAAAAGAAATAAAATGCATCCAAATTGGCAAGGAAGATATCTAACTTTCACTCTTAAAAGATGACATAATACACTACATGGAAAACTAAAAAGCCTCCACGAAATAAGTACTAGAACTGACAAATGAATTCAACAAATTCACATGATATAAAATCAACGTACATAAATCTTAGCATTTCTAAACATCAATAATGAAACACCAAAAGAGATCAAATAAATGATCCCATTTACAATTGCACCAAAAGCCATATGATACCTAAGAGTAAACTGAAGCAGAGAGGTACATGAACTGTACTCTGAAAACTTTAGAATACTTATGGAAGAAATTGAGGACAACATAAACAAATGGGAAAACTTTACATGCTCATGGATTGGAAGAACAAACATTGTTAAATGTCTGTACTACCCAAAGTAATCTACACATTCAATGCAATATCTATCAAAATAACACCAGCATTCTTCACAGAGGTATAACAAACAATTCTAAAATTTATATAGAAGCAGAAATACCCCAAATAGCCAATGAAATGTTGAAAAAGAAAACCAAACTGGTGGAATTACAACTCCTGACTTAAAGCTATATTACAAAGAGGTAGTCCTCAAGACAGTACAGTACTAGTACATAAACAGACATATAGATCAATGGAACGGAATAGAGGATCCAGAAATGGACCCACAACTATATGGTCAGCTCCTCTTCATCAAAGGAGGAAAGAATATCCAATGGGAAAAAAAGACTATCTCTTCAACAAATGGTGTTGGGAAAACTGGATGCAACATTCAGAAGAATGAAACTGACCGCTTTCTTACACCATACACGAAAATAAATCCAAAGTGGTTGAAAGACCTAAATGTGAGATGGGAAAATATAAAAATATTAGAGGGGAATATAGGCAGCATGTGGCTGATTCTAGTTTCATACAGTTGTGTTCAGAAAAGATGTATGTATACTTTAATCTTGTTAATTTTATTGAATTTTAAAAATTTTTCCTACATGATTTATTTGGAAGACTCTTTCATGTGCACTTGAAAATAATGTTTTCTGTTGTTTTTGAATGGAATGTCCTGAATATATCTGTTATGTACATCTAGTCCAATATGCCACACAAAAGCACTGTTTTCTTATTAATTTCCTGCCTATCTGATATATCCACTGACTTACATGAGGTACTAAAATCCCTTACTATTATTTATAATCATTAATTTCCTTCTTTATATCTTAACATTTGCTTCACATATTTGGGTGTTCCAAAATTGAGTACATAAATATTTACAATTATATCCTGCTGTTGGATTGATTCTTTATTATTCTGTAATGTGTTACTTTGTCTCTTTTTACATTTTATTTTTTAAATGTTTATTAATTTATTCTGAAGGCGAGAGAGAGCAGAAGGAGGAGTGGGGGGGGGGAGCAGGGAGAAAGAAATCCAAGCAGACTCTGTGCCATCAGCACAGAGTTGGACATAGGGCTTCAACCCATGAACATTGAGATCATGCTCTGATATGAAATCAAGAGTTGGATGCTTGGGGAGCCTGGGTGGCTCAGTTGGTTAAGCATCCAACTTTGGCTCAGGACATGATCTCATGGTTTGAGTTCCAGCGCCACATCAGGCTCTGTGCTAACAGCTCAGAGCCTGAAGCCCACTTCCATCTCTCTCTCTCTCTCTCTCTCTCTCTCTCTCTGCCCCATCACCCACTCACACTCTGCCTCTGCCTCTCTTTCTCTCAAAAAGAAATGAATATTAAAAAATTTTTAAAAAAGGAGTTGGCAATAAACTATAAAGTTAAAAAAAATAAAAATAAAAAAAAGAGTTAGACGCTTAATCAACTGAGCCAACCAGGCACCTCTCTTATTATGTTTTAAAATCTATTTTGGAGTCTAGCCACCGGCAGTCCAGACGGGCAGGGGTTGGGGACCGATCCCGAGCCATAGGGTGGGATGCGAGGAGCTGTCCTGATAAGTGGCACCCGGTAGAGCAGATCCCATGTGGCCACTGGTGTGGAAAAGCCCAGGAGTTCAAGGACTTGGGAAAGGGGAAAGAGGTTTCTGAAACCTGACACCCGGCCCTCTTCGCAGAGGAAATTTCGCAGGCTGGACTACCTCAAGAAACAAGCCAAACTACACATGGTGGAGAGTCCCGAATATCATTGAGTAGGGAAATAAAATAATCAAAGGCACAACAAGAGAAACCGAGAGACACCATTAAAAGAAAATAGGATTGGACTCAGTAGATCATATGGTTAAGTGTATATCTAACTAATAAAAAACTAAATATCAATTTCCAAAGTGGTTATACCATTTTAAATTCTCACTAGCAATGCATGGAAGTTTGAGTGGCTTCACTTACTTGCCTGAACTTGGTATTGTCTGTCCTATTCTAAAATTTAGCCATTCCCAGTGAGAAAGAATGAAATCTGGCCATTTTTAGCAACATAGGTGGAACTCGAGGGTATTATGCTAAGTGAAATAAATCAGGCAGAGAAAGACAAGTAGCATATGTTTTCACTCATATGTGGAACAGGAGAAACTTAACAGAAGACCATGAGGGAGGGAAGGGGGGAAAATAGTTAAGGAGAGGGAGGGGGCAAACCACAAGAGACTCTTAAATACTGAGAACAAACTGAGGGTTGATGGGGGCTGGAGGAGAGGGGAAAATGGGTGATGGGCATGGAGGAGGGCACTTGTTGGGATGAGCACTGGGTGTTATATGGAAACCAACTTGACAATAAACTGTATTTAAAAAATAAATGAAACAAAATTTAGCCATTCAACAACAACAACAAAAAGAACATTTCCTGAATGGACGTGGCCTGGACAGTCAATGAGTCTCCTTTAATATAGCAATATTCACAGGTGCAGATGCATAACAAGCTTTTAAAACTGATAAGAGACAGAAAGCTAGCCAAAATGACAAAACGGAAGAACTCTCCTCTAAAGAAATTCTAGGAAGAAGTCACAGCTACAGAATAGCTCAAACAGATATAAGCAACATAACGGAGCAAGAATTTAGAGCAATTGTCATAAAATTAATCGCTGGACATGAAAAAAGCATGGAAGACATCAGAGAAGCTATTGATGCAAAGACCAGGGACCATAAGAACAGCTGTGACGAGTTAAAAAAATGCTATAAATGAGGTGCATAATAATATGGAGGTGGCCACTGCACGGATTGAAGAGGCAGAGAGGAGAATAGGTGAATTAGAAGACACAGTTATAGCAAAAGAGAAAGCTGAGAAAAAGAGAGAGAAATTGATCCAGGAGCACGAAGGGAGAAGTCGAGACCTGAGTGATATAATCAAACGGAACAATATCTGTATCATAGGAATTCCTGAAGAAGAAGAAGAAAAAGAAAGAGGTCCTGAAGGGGTGCTTGATCAAATTATAGCCGATAACTTCCTGAATTTGGGGAAAGAAATAGACATTAAAATCCAAGAGGCACAGAGAACCCCCTTAAGACGTAACTTGCATCGACCTTTGACAGGATTTATCATAGTGAAACCGCAAAAATATAAAGACAGAGAATTCTGAAATCAGCTAGGGATAAAAGGGCCCTAACATACAAAGGGAAACCTATGAGTGGTTACAGACCTATCTAACGAAACTTGGCAGGCCAGAAAGGAATGGCAGGAAATCTTCAATGTGATGAACAGGAAAAATATGCAGCCAAGAATCCATTATCCAGCGAGACTGTCATTCAAAATAGAAGGAGAGATAAAGGTGTTCCCCAATCAACAAAAATTGAGAGAATTCATCACCACCAAACCAGCCTTACAAGAAATCCTAGGAGGGATTCTATGAGGGAAATGTTGCAAGGAATACAAGGTACCACAGACACCACTACAAACAGGAACACTACAGAGAACACAATGAATCCAAACCCACATTTTTCAATAATAACACTGAATGTAAATGGACTGAATGCTCCAATCAAAGGACACAGGGTAGCAGAATGGATAAAAAAACAGAATCCATCCATTTGCTGTCTACAAGAGACTCATTTGAGACCTGAAGACACCTTCAGATTGAAAGTAAGGGGATGGAGAAATATCTATCATGCGACCGGTAGTCAAAAGAAAGCCAAAGTAGCCATACTTATATCGGACAAACTGGACTAAAAATTAAAGGCAGTAACAAAAGATGAAGAAGGGCATTATATAATAATTAAAGGGTCTGTCCATCAGGAAGAGGTGAGAATTATAAACATCTACGTGCCGAATTTGGGAGCACCCAAATACATAAAACAATTAATCACAAACAGAACCAATCTTATTGATAAGAATGTGTTAATTACAGGGGACTTTAATACTCCACTGACAACAATGGATAGATCAACAAGACAGAAAATCACTAAAGAAACAATGGACCTGAACGATACATTGGAACAGATGGAATTGATAGATATATTAGGAACTCTGAAGTTCTGAATCCTGAAGTTAGGAAATTCACCTTATTCTCGAATGCGCATGGCACATTCTCCAAGATAGATGACATACTGGGGCATAAAGCAGCCTTCCATAAATATAAACGAATTGAGATTATACCATGCACACTTTCGGATCACAATGCTATAAAACTTGAAATCAATCCCAGGAAAAAGTCTGGAAACCCTCCAAAAATGTGGAGGTTAAAAACCACCCTACTAAAGAATGATTGGGCCAATCAGGCAATGAGAGAAGAAATTAAAAAATATATGGAAAGAAAGGAAAACGAAAATACAACAATCCAACTCCCTGGGATGCAGCAAAGGCAGTTCTAAGAGGAAAGTATATTGCAATCCAGGCCTCCTTCAAGAAACTAGAAAAAGCACAAATTGAAAATCTAACAGAGCACTTAAAGGGACTAGAAGGGGAGCAGCAAGAGAACCCCAAACCCAGCAGAAGAAGAGAAATAATAAAGATCAGGGAAGAAGTAAACATTATAGAATTTAAAAAAAAACAATTGAACACATCAATAAAACCAAGAGTTGGTTCTTTGAAAAAATAAACAAAATTGGTAAACCTCTAGCCAAGCTCCACAGAAAGAAAAGAGAGAACACCCAAATAGAAAATGGATCTATTACAACTGATCCTTCAGAAATACAAGCAATCATCAGAGATTACTATGAAAAATTATATGCCAACAAATTGGACAATCTAGAAGAAATGGACAAATTCCTAAACACACATGCACTACCAAAAGTCAAACGGGAAGAGACAGCAAATATGAACAGACCCATAAGCAGTGAAGAAATCAATCAGATATCAAAAATCTCCCAACGAAAAAGACCCAGAGCCAGATGGCTTCCCAGGGGAATTCTGCCAAACATTTAAAGCAGAGGTAACCCCCCCTCCATCTCAAGTTATTCCGAAAATTAGAAATAGAAAGAAAACATCCGAACTCATTCTACAAAGCCAGCATCACTTTGATTCCCAAACCAGACAGAGATCCAACAAAAACAGAGAACTGCAGGCCAATATCCTGAATGAATACACATGCAAAAATAATCAACAAGATACTTGCAAATCGAATTCAACAGCATATAAAAAGATTTATCCATCATAATCAGGTAAGATTAATTCCTGGGTTTCAGGACTGGTTCAATATTCGCAAATCCATCAATGTCATACATCATGTTAACAAAAGAAAAGATAAAAATCATATGATCCTGTAGATAGATGCAGAAAAAGCATTTGACAAAATACAGCATCTTTTCTTAATAAAAACCCTTGAGAATGTCGGGATAGAAGGAACGTACTTAAACATTATAAAAGCTATCTATGAAGAGCCCACAGCTAATATCATCCTCAATGAGGAAAAGCTGAGAGCTTTCCCCCGATATCAGGAACATGACAAAGATGACCACTCTCACCACTGTTGTTTAATATAGTGCTGGAAGTCCTAGCATCAGCAATCAGACAACAAAAGGAAATAAAAGACATCAGAATTGGCAAAGATGAAGACAAACTTTCACTTTTCACAGATGACATGATACTCTACATGGGAAACCCGACAAATTCCACCAGAAGCCTACTAGAATTGACCCTTGAATTCAGCAGAGTCGCAGGGTACAAAATAAATGTACAGAAATCGGTTGCATTTTTACACCAATAAGTAGCAATAGAAAGGGAAATCAAGAAACTGATCCCATTCACAACTGAACGAAAAACCATAAAATGCCTAACAATAAACCTAACCAAAGATGTAAAAGACCTGTACGATGAAAACTATAGAAAACTTATGAAAGAAATTGAAGAAGACACAAAGAAATGGAAAAACTTCCTGTGCTCATGGATCGGAAGAATAAACATTGTTAAAATGTCATTATTATCCAAAGCAATCTACACATTCAATGCCATCCCAATCAAAATTGCACCAGCATCCTTCTCAAAGCTAGAACGAACTATTCTAAAATTCGTATGGAACCACAAAAAAAACCCAAATAGTCAAAGTAATACTGAAGAAGAAAACCACATCGGGAGGCATCACAATCCCAGACTTTAGCCTCTACTACAAAGCTTTTATCATCAAGACAGTATGGTATTGGCACAAAAACAAACACATAGACCAATGGAATAGAATAGAGAACCTAGAACTGGACCCACAAATGTATGGCCATTTAATCTTTGACAAAGCAGGAAAGAGGATCCAATTGGAAAAAGACAGCCTCCTTAGCAGGTGGTCCTGCGAGAACTGGACAGCAACATGCAGAAGAATGAAACTAGTCCACTCTCTTACACCATACAAAAAATAAACTCAAAATGGATGAAGGAACTGAATGTGAGATGGGAAACCATCAAAACCCTAGAGGAGAAAGCAGGAAACAGCCTCCTTGACCTCAACCACAGCAATTTCCTACTCGATACATCCCCAATGGCAAGGCAATCATGAGCAAAAATGAACTATTGGGACCTCATCAAGATTAAAAGCTTTTACACTGCAATGGAAACAGTCAAGAAAAAAACCTAATAGGCCACCGAAAGAATGGGAAAAGATAGTTGCAAATGACATGTCAGATAAAGGGCTAGTATCCAAAATCTACAAGGAACTCACCAAATTCTACACCCGAAAAATGAAAAATCCAGTGAAGAAATGGGCAGAAGATATGAAGAGACACTTCTCCAAAGAGGACATCCAGATGGCCAACAGACACATGAAACGATGCTCAGCGTCACTCATCATCAGGGAAATACAAATCAAAACCACACTGAGATACCACCTCACGCCAGTCAGAGTGGCTAAAATGAACAAATCAAGAGACTATGGATGCTGGTGAGGATGTGAAGAAACGGGCACCCTCCTACACTGTTGGTGGGAATGTTAACTGGTACAGCCGCTCTGGAAAACAGTGTGGAGGTTCCTCAAAAAACTATCAATAGAACTCCCTTAT
>JAQQST010001152.1:0-13357 GCA_028646485.1 Cryptoprocta ferox | reverse complement strand
GGAGGGTTTGGGGGCCTGGACCCCTGGTCTGAGGGAGGAGGGCTGAGAGTCTGGACTCCTGGGTCTGAGGGAGGAGGGGCCGGGGGCCAGGACTCCTGGTCTGAGGGAGGAGGGCTGAGAGTCTGGACTCCTGGGTCTGAGGGAGGAGGGTCCGGGGGCCAGGACTCCTGGTCTGAGGGAGGAGGGCTGAGAGTCTGGACTCCTGGGTCTGAGGGGGGAGGAGGACAGGACTGGTCTGAGGGCAACTGTCCAGGAGTCCAGACTCCATTTCTCGGGAAGCCCTGTGAGGCTGACCCCCGCCCTGCGCATCTCCTGTAAACATCCTGGTGGGAGCCGAGTGGCCCTGGGCTGCCTCCGTCAGAGATGACACAGGTTAGAGGGGGCTCAGCAGGGGGCCGGGGGTGGGGGGTCATAGGGGTTGTGGAGCTGAGGCCAGCAGCTGATGACCATTTCCTGTGTCAACATCATCTGGACCCACTTCGCAATTCCCGGGATTCCTCAGGGATCAAGGAGGGGGTGGGGGGGCGGGGCTGCCAGGGCCCTGGACCGCGGCTTGGGACTGGGGGGGCCCCGCCGTCACGGCCCTCACCGCTAATGACAGGTTTGGGCTGCTTCTGCGGCCCGCCTGCCCCGTCACCCCCAGAGGCCAGACAGGACCCCCCAGGGACAGACAGACGGACACACACAGCCTGGGACCTGCTGACCTCACACCAGCCAGCTCCACCTCGCCCAGGGGTCGGCACACGCAAGGACCCCCGGCTCTCCGCTGGTATCCCAGGGGCACCTTCTCCCCTGGTTGTAACCCCCCCCCACTGGGTCTCCTCCCATCTCTGGACTCATTTCTTTGTGTGTCCGTAGGTCCCATTGTTTTACATCATTGTCTGTTTGTCACTCTGAGTGTTTGTGTCATCTTGTCACCTGTTTGTGACTCCCTGGTCCTGCCTCTCAGTGTCTGGACCCCACCCGTTCTTGCTGTCTGGGGAAGACCCAGGAGTCCTGAGCAACCCCCTCCCCTGCCCTCCTGCCCTGCACCCACCCCATCTCCCTCAGCCTCCTGCAGCCAGGAAGGATGAAGGATGGGGAAACATGACCCCAGAGCCCTGGGCAGGGGTGGGGTGGGGGGGCGGGAGGGGAATGGCACCAGCCACGCACCACTGACCCAGACCCAGACTCCTGACCTTTTCCATAGAGTAGTCCTCAAATTGCAAAAGACAACACCTTTTTCTCCACCTGGATACCAGGGTTTGGGGCCTGGACACCTGGCATCGGGTCTGAGGGAGGAGGGGCTGGGGGCCTGAACCCCTGTGTCTGAGGGAGGAGGAGCTGGGGGCCTGGACTCCTGGGTCTGAGGGAGGAGGGCCTGGGGTTCAGGGCTCCCGGGCTGAGGGAGGAGGGGCTGCGGGTCTGGACTCCTGGGTCTGAGGGAGGAGGGGCTGGGGGGGTGGTCAGGGTTCCTGGGTCTGAGGGAGGAGGGGCTGGGGGTCCAGACTCCTGGGTTGAAGAAGAGAGTCTGGTTCCCCGTAGGTGGAAGGGGTTACCATTACGAGATCCCTTTTGTTGCTCCCAGACTGGCCCCGGGCCCAGTCCCTATCCCCTCAGGCCAGTCCATCCCCCAGGCTGGTGGCCTGAGTCACCTTGGCTGGCCCCGCCGGTCTGGGGGGGGGGCTACGTCAGTTCTCCCCTCACTGACGCAGCCTTGGGCCCCCCACGCTGAGTCAGCCGGAAACAGGCCCCCTGAGGGGCGGAGACCCAGTGGTCAGAGGCCTGGGTCCCTGCGGGAGCGGGGGCTGGGAGGGCCCCTGGGGGGCCCTGGAAAGGGTGGCCATGACCGACCAAGAGAGAGAGAGCTCTTACCTGAGGCAATGAGGTCATGTCCCACCATGGGGGGGCTGTGACCTCACCTCCCTGGGGACTAGAGCTGTCGTCCCCCCCTCCCATGGTGGGGGATGAGAGGGGGAGAGCTCTGGCCTCCATTCATCCCCAAGCCCCCCTGCCAGCTCAGCACAGGGCCTAGAGGGGGTCTGCTGGGGGACCTTTGGAAATTCTCGTGACTTTGTCACTTCGTCTTTCACTGCGGCTTCTGTCCTGGGAGGGGGGTGAATGCTCCTGGGAATGGGGCTCTGGACCTTGTCCTTCATGGGCTCTGCCCCATGTGCCTGGCACTCCTCTGGGTGTCCGTGTCCATGCTGCTGTCCCCTGGTCTGTGTGTGTGTCCCGCTCCGGCTCCAGTGCCTCTGTGCACTGCCGTCTCTCTGCAGAGTGTCCCCCGTGCCCTGTCCCCAGCTCCACTCCCTGGCTGAGCCACTCTCTCCGCATTTCTGTCACCCTCACTGTCTTGTCCACTCACGCACCCTCTCCAGCCCATCTGTCTTTGGGTCTCCCCACATGTGTTAATAAACATCGAGAAAGAATAGCAATACTTCATATTTACCGAGGGCTGACTGTGTGCTTTGCATGAGTGAACCCATCCTCACCCTGGCGTTTGGGGGGTGGGATGGGTGCTCGGTTACCCCCATTTCACAGGTGAGGAAACTGAGGCACGGAGGGGCACAACACCTCCTTTCCATCTCTGCTTCTCTCCCCACTTGCACATCCCTCCCTGTCCCCCGAGGGAAGACTCTGCCCCTCTCCGTCCTCAACGCCCAGCACCTCTGACTCTAAGCGCGTCTGTCTCCCTGCCTCTGTCTCCTGGGGTCTTTACAGCTTCGTCACCTGCTCCTTATCTCCGTCTTCTCTGCATCTCTTCCGCAGCCTGCCTCCCCTGGACGCCTGCAACTCTTGTCTCTCTGTCCCTCTTCCTCCTGGGGGCACTCTGGGTCTCTCTGTGACTGCAGTGTATCTCCTTGGTGTCCCCATCTCTTTGTGTATCCCTGTCTCTCTATCTCTGCCCTTCAGACGCTCCATCTCTACCCCAGAGTCCCCCATCTCGCCAAGTGTCTCTGTCTCCTTGCATGGGTCTCAGATGCTCCATCCTTTTCTCTTTCTCTCTGTCCCTCAGGGTCGCTCTGCCTTGCACGTCCATCCCCCCAGGCCTGCGTCTTGTGGCCCCGTCCCTAGCTCTCCCTGTCCCTCTGTGCCCGTCCTGGTCCAGTCGACCCCCGCCCGCAGCCCGCAGCCGGGCCCCAGCTTTTGCGCCGTGTGTGTCTGCCCCTGCGGCGGCCCGGGCCGAGGAGGTGGAGGGAGGGGACGCCAATGACCTCACCAGCCCCTCTCCGACCACCCCCACCCCTTTCTCTTTTCAACTTTTCCAACTTTTCCTTCCGTGCCCTCCTCTGAGCAAGGCAGCGTGAGCCCTGCGAGGCAGCCGGCTCCGTCTGAATGGAAAAGGCAGGCAGGGAGGGTGAGTCAGGATGTGTCAGGCCGCCCTCCCCTGCCGCCTGCCCCCCGCCCGCCCGCCCTGGCCCCCTATATAACCCCCCAGGCGTCCACACTCCCTCACTGCCACGGCCCTTGCTGCTCACACGCACATGCCTCCCCTCCCCAGGCCGAGGCCCAGCTGACCCCCAGGGCTCCCCCCCCCCGGCAGCGGACAGGGAAGGGTTAAAGGCCCCCAGCTCCCTGCCCCTTGCCCTGGGGAACCCCTGCCCTGTGGGGACATGAACAGTAAGTTGGTTCAAGTTCATAGGGTGGGGGGGACAGGAAGGGAGGAGGGAGGGACCGCGGCGAGGAGGGTGGGGAGCAGACAGACACAGCGGACTCGGACAGGGAGAGACAGAGGAGAGCGAGGGAGCCATGGGGAGGCAGAGACGGAGGAGAGGAAAGGAGATTCAGAGAAAGCAGGAGGCCGGGAGCAGAGACGGGCAGAGAGACAGGAGGACGGATCTGAGACGCGGAGACACGCACAGGGCAGCGCGAGAGAGATGGAGACCCACAGACAGAGAGACAGACAAATGCCGGGAGGTGACCCCCAGGGAGCCAGCAGACACCCAGGCATCCCTACAGAAAGGCTCCGGGAGGGAAACTGAGGCAGGGAGCCCCAGGAGGTGAGCGCAAGTCCCCAACACCGACTCCAGGCAGGGGGAGGAGAGAAAGAGAGACAGTGGTGCAGACAGAAACGGGAGAGCCAGACAGATGCGGACCGACGGACAGACAGCGGCCGGGGAGGGCCCGGGGGGCGGGCTGGGGGTGTGATGCGGGAGCGGGGCGGCCCGGGGGGCGCTGATTGGCTGGCGGGCGCGGGGGTGGGCGGGGCAGCTGGGGGATGGGCTGCCGGGGAGCCAGCGGGCCGGAGCCCCCGAGCCGCGCGCCGCCGCCGGGTCCCTCTCCGCCGCCCGCGTCCCCGCTGCGCCCGCGTCTCTGCGTCCCTCCGCCCAGGTGTGCCCCGGGGGCATCCGCGGCACCACGGCCCGGCCTTCCGCGGTCCACCCGGGGGTGGGGATGTCCCCCTGGGGAGGGGTCTGGGCCTCCGGGTTTCTGTCCTGGTCTCCTTGCCCTGCTCTCAGTCCGGCTCGGGCTCCCGAGGCCCGGGGAGGGGGCAGGTTCTGGCCTGTGCCTCCCCCCTCATGCCCCGCCCCGGGGCCCAGATTCCGGCGTCCGGGGGCGGACGGGAGACGCCCGGCCCGTCTACCCGCCCCGGGCCGCGTCTGCTCCGACGGGCGGGGCAGCCAGAGCCGGAGAGGGAGAGGGAAGCCCGCCCCGGGCCTGCGACCGGCTCTGGGAGCTCCACCCCGGGACTCAGGACCCCCAGTCCCTCCTCCCCCGCACCCACCAGTCCGGTCTGAGCTCTCTCTGCCTTCTCCCGCCCCCAGGTGTTTGCTGCCTGGTCCTGGTCGCTCTGAGCCTGTGGCCGGAGAGAGCTGCTGCCCCGGGGCCACCGCCTGGCCCCCCACGGGCCTCCCCAGACCCTCGGGCTGAGCTGGACAGCGCCGTCCTCCTGACCCGCTCGCTCCTGGCGGACACTCGGCAGCTTGCGGCACAGCTGGTGGGAGAGCCTGCAGGGGAGGGGCTGGGACCCGGACCCAGAGCGGGGAGGGCCTCTGGGCTGGCACGGAAACAGCCGGGGGGAGGAGTCTGGGGCCCGTCTGGAGGGTGTTGGGGGGGGGGGGAACGCTCGGAGCTGGGCAGGGTCCCCTCAAGGCTTCTTTTCCCCCACAGAGAGACAAATTTCCGGCCGACGGAGACCACAACCTGGACTCTCTTCCCACCTTGGCCATGAGTGCAGGGGCGCTGGGGGCCCTACAGGTTAGGAAAGGGAAAGGGGTGGGGGCACAGGTGAGAGCTGGGCGGAAGGCGGTGCGGGGGGGTACTGGGAGCCCGAGCAGGCATGTGGCAGATGTTCCGTGATGCCCCCTGCCCTGCCTCCTAGCTCCCGGGTGTGCTGACGCGGCTGCGGGCAGACCTGCTCTCCTACCTGCGGCACGTGCAGTGGCTGCGGCGCGCCGGCGGCCCTTCCCTGCGGACCCTGGAGCCCGAGCTGGGCGCCCTGCAGGCCCGGCTGGACCGACTGCTGCGCCGGTTGCAGCTCCTGGTACGACCTGGCAGCTCCCCGGCCTCAGACTTGAAACCTGAGACCCCAGGACCTCAGACTCCAGGGCTGCTCGGAAACCCCCAGCCCCCTTCGAGGCCCCAGACCTTGACCCTAAGCCAGCCTGGAGACCCTGGCTCTGCAAACTCCAGACCTCAAGGACCTAGACCCCGAGATCTCAAACGAGAAGACCCCAGACCCTGAGTTCTGAGTCCCTAAGACCTCAGACGCTGGTTGTGAGCCCTTAAGACTCCCAACCCCTGACCCCCAAAACCTGGGACCCGAGAACCTGAGATCAGAAAACTTGAGAGGCCCGTTCCTGGGCCTGGCCACAGAGACCCCGGACCTCAAATCCCAGCTCCCGGTTCTAGACCCCAGCCCTCACCCACGAGTCCCTGAGCCTGGATCCTAGAGACCCCACATCTGAGACGCCAGCCCCCAGGTTTGGACCTGACCCCAGACTTGAGCCTACAGCCCCCAGCCCTCACCCTGCACCAGGATGCCAGCCCTGACTCTATAGTCTTCACCCCTCAATCCTCTGAACTCGGCCCTGGAATTCCAGCTTTGGGCCCCAGCCTTCATTTGCTGAACCCAACATGTTGAGAACTCCTCATCCAGAAACCCTACCCCACAGGCTAAAGACTCTTCTGGAAACATGCAGGCTAGACTCCCCAACCCCCTATTTCAGTAGATGCTCCAAACGGCCCTTTCCGGGACCCCCACTGCACCCCCTAGCTATTGCTAACCCTCTGTCTTCTCCCAACAGGTGTCCCGCCTGGCCTTACCCCAAGCACCCCCAGACCCACCAGCTCCCCCGCTGGCCCCCCCAGCCTCGGCCTGGGGGGGCATCAGAGCGGCTCACGCCATTCTTGGGGGCTTGCACCTGACCCTTGACTGGGCCGTGCGGGGCTTGCTGCTGCTGAAGACTCGGCTGTGACCGGCCACACAGAACCACCAGCGTCCTTCAATGCCACGTCTTATTTATTTATTTATTTTGGGACTAGGGGCATGGAGGCCAGGAGACACCCCCCTTCTTCTCCCCCTAATTAGAGACGGTCCTTCCAGGAGACCTGGGCAGGGGGGGCATCTGTGCCTTATTTATACTTATTTATTTAAGGGGGCAGGTGGGAGGCGGGTAGACTTGGGGACCAAAGGGGGAGGGAACTGGAGTCCTGGATTCTTGAATCTCTAAGACATCTGGCCACCGTGTTTCCCTGTCCCCCACACCTGCCTCTGGGCCTGGGCAGGAGCATATATTATTTATTAAACAATTACTTTTTGTGGTGGGGTGGGGAGGGAAGGGAAAGGAGGCCTGGGTTTTTGTACAATATGTGAGAAACCTTTGTACGATACAGAAGGGGGAATTAAATTTGTCATACACATCTACCTAGAGGTGATTTCTCCGAGGCCTGGGGGCTGGGGGCTGGGGTCCCTGGAGCAGGGACCCTTAGTGGGCAGGACAGCAGAGGGGAGATGGTTGGTCCTCCAGGGAAGGGTCTGAGCCTCATCTGATGCACAGCACTTCATAGGCACTCAATAGATATTTAATGGAAGGTTCCAGAAGGTCATCCAATGTCCTACAGTACTTGTACACGACAAAACTGCAAGTTCGAGGTTGTTCATTATGGCGGTGTTCACAACAGCAGATTGGAAACAACCTAGATGTTCAACAATGAGGGATGGTTTAATAAATGATACCCGTGTGTCATTAGCCACGAAGGAGGGACGACACAGAGGTGGCTTTCAGACAGAGAAAGCAGGCTACTAACCACTGCATGACTCTCACTTGTGTTTGGATGGATGGATGGATGGATGGGTGGGTGGGTGCGTAGCTATATAGATTTTTAAAGAAGTCCTAGAACACGGGGCACCTGGCTGGCTCAGTCAGTAGAGCATGTGACTCTTGATCTCTGGGTTGTGAGTTCAAGTGCCACGTTGGGTATAGAGCTTACCTTAAAATAATTTTTTTAATGTTTTATTTATTTATTTATTTATTTTGGAGAGAGAGAGAGAGAGAGAGAGCATGAGCAAGGGAGGGTCAGAGAGAGAGGGAGACACAGAATATGAAGACAGGCTCCAGGCTCTGAGCTGTCAGCACAGAGCCAGACGTAGGGCTCGAACCCAAGAACTGCGAGATCATGACCTGAGCCAAAGCTGGACGCTCAACTGACTGAGCCACCCAGGTGCCCCTAAAATAATAATTTTTTTAAAAAATAATAAACAAAACTAGAAAATACACCAAAATGTCGACAATGGTCCCCTCAGGGTAGAAGGTGGGATGGGATTATGGGTGACTTTTATTGTTCGTGCTTGTCCGAATTACCCAGAATTTCTAAAATCACCATGTATTTTTCGTGACCCATTTAAAAAACAATAGACACTTTTTAGAATGACAGAATGCCAGTCAACCCCTTCCCCCAAAATAAGACCTCAGAGAGTCAAGGATGACTGCTCACTGAGTGTGCGCTCTGGGCCGTGTCTTAAGTGTGGGGTTTTACGAACATGATTCCCCGAATGCTAAATATGCCCCACTTTCCAGACGGGGCGGAGGGGGGGGGAGTGAGGCTGGCGGGGAGGGGATGTGGTGTTCAAGGTCACACCTTGAGAGAGACTGCTGTGATTCTACCAGAGGTCTGGCTCATTGCAAAGTGCATGCCCCTTTCTTGATAACCAACGTTCAGCGATCACTGCCACAGACACAAATCAGTTACATATGGGGAAACTGAGGCTCAGTGGGGGGTATGGGTTTTCCTCAAGGTCTATGGAAGGGTCAGTGGCGAGTCGGGGCCATACTCCAGCCTCCCTTCTTAAGTGGGAAAATCCATTTATAATATCCAAGACAGATCCTGCCAAGGGTCTTGAGTTTTCACGAGTTTTGGGTCTGCAGTTGGGGCCTTCCAATTCACAGACTCCACCCTCAAGACTCTAGGCCTGGAGGAGAAGGGAGCCCACGCCTCCCAGACAGTTCCCAGAAAGTCTGACGCGTCTGATGAGGTCACAAAGCCCCTCCACCGAAGGCTCCGCCCCCAGGCCTGGGCTGACACACCCCACCGCAGGGCCCTGGCCAAGCCCTGGGGAAGCTCCACCCTCTGGGACCAGTGAGCTCTGACACCGGCAGAGCCTAAAGGGCCAGAGCTGGTGGGCTGGGGGGCACAGGGCAGGCCAAGCGCCCAGGGGCCATGTCCCTGACTCTGTGTCTGGGGTGACCCACCTTCTCTGCAGCCGCCATGAACTGGCTTCGGAACATCAGGCGCATGAAGCCATTCCAGGGACCCTCAAAATGGGTCCCCACGCTAGGCGAGCTGCAGAAGACCCTCCAGAAGGGCGAGTACCTGCCCCTCCGCCCGCTGCCCATGTTCGAGAGTAACTTCGTCCAGGTCCCCAGCCCCCTGCACCCTGGGGGCGGAGAGGGGCAGGAGGGGATTGAGACCCCCCCGGGCTGCGGGGTTTGGACCCAGGCAGGCACGAGGCAGCAGTGGGGGCAAGGAGGCTCAGGTGGTAGGGGGCTTGGGCTAGGGGATGCCAGAGGAGCACTGGAGGAAGGAGTGGTCCCAGCCCCTCTCCCTGCCCCCTCCAGGTGAACAATCGAGGGGCCCCCGTGTTCGTGCACCACAGAACCAACCACGTGACCATGGGTGTGGCCGCCTCCCGGCCTGGCCTGGTGTTGCCAGACATCCTGCTGATCGCTCAGCCCACAGGGGGCAGGGAGTGCTCCAACCTCGTCCTCACCAGGTGCCTCCATCCCACCCCATCTCCCCCCAACCCCGTCCCATCTCCCGCTCTAGCGTCTCCGTCTCCTGACTCCCCCAGGATGCTCCCTCTGGACCTGCTCCGCCTCTACGTGCATGACCTGTCCTCCTGGCGCCTGAAGTTGCGCCTGGTCACAGGCCGCTCCTACTACCTGGAGCTGGACGCCCCCGCTAATGAGGTCAGCTTCCTGTTTGACCGCTGGATCCGTCTCACCAACCTGCTCCAGGAGCCTGCCGCAACCTGGGTCCCCAGGACCCCGCACGCGCCCGCCGTGGACCTGGCCTGCGTTGTCCCTCCTGCCTCCACCTGGCGCCTCCAGGTGGCCAGTGTCCCCCCACAGACCCTGGGAGCAGCTAGGGTTTGGGATTTCAGAGCCAGGACCAACAGCTGAAATCCAGAACCCCAAGAAATGAGGCCGGGGGCCTGGGCTCCTGGGTCTGAGGGAGGAGGCCTGCATTCCAGGATCTGATGGAGGAGGTGGCTGGTGGCCTAGATTCCAGGGTTGGCAGGAGCAGAGGGCAGGACCCTGGGCCCTGGCACCGGGACGGGTTGGGGGCCTGCAGTCTTGAGCTGGGAGGTAACAGAGACGTGGAAAGCAGGAGGAAGCCTCTGTCCTGACTGACCCCCCCCCCCCCACTGTCCACAGGACCAGCCCCAGTCCAGACGTTCAGGTGAGCAGCCTCAGTGTCTGCAGGCCTTTCCCTACTTCTCAGCCTCTCCTGCCCAGGCGTGGCCACACCTGCCAGGACTTGAGCTCTTCCCCCTCCCCTGCCCGAGCCCCACGTCCTCCCCGTCAGGGACCCTGACTGGAAGTCCTCCTCTCCTCTGCAGTCAAGATTGTGGAGACCACCTTTCCTTACAAGACGCTGACATGTCAGAAACAGAGAAAGGCCAGGGTGAGCGGGCTGGGCAGGCCCGGCTGGTGAGGGGCCGGGGCTGGGGGTGCTGTGCCCCCTGACTGCCTGCCGTCCCTCCTCCCGCTGCCAGATCCTCAAGCGCAAATTCAAGTCTCAGGCCGTGGGCGACTCTGTGCCTCTCATCTGGTCGCACCTGGAGCTCGCCAACCCGAGAAAGAAATCTGCAGAGAAGAAGTAGGCTTGGGGTCTCGCTGCCCGTGGGAGGCAGAAAGGTGAGGGCCCTGGTGTGGAGGCCGCCAGAGTCACACCGCATTGCCCCCTGCAGGTCCCAACGAAACCTCCACCTTCACACGTCTCAGACCCAAATCCAGGTTACCGGTGAGCACACCTCCCCCTCCCTCTATGGACCCTCAACGTTCTGGCCCTTCCCCTGAAAGCTGACTCCCTTTTTCTTACTCAGAGAAGCCCAACATCACCATCCACACCATCTTCAGCATCATTTCCAACACCGTCAACCACACACAGTCCTCTTTCAAGGCAGCTATTTCCTGGGGGCCCCACTCCTGGTCTGAGGGAGGAGGGGCTGGGGGCCAGGACTCCCGGGTCTGAGGGAGGAGGGGCTGGGGGTCAGGACTCCTGGGTCTGAGGGAGGAGGGGCTGGGGGCCTGGACTCCTGGGTCTGAGGGAGGAGGGTCAGGGGTCTGGACTCCTGGGTCTGAGGGAGGAGGGGCTGGGAGTCTGGACTCCTGGGTCTGAGGGAGGAGGGATGGGGTCTGGACTCCTGGGTCTGAGGGAGGAGGGGCTGAGGAAGTGTCTGGACTCCAGGGTCTGAGGGAGGAGGGGCTGGGGCTGGACTCCTGGGTCTGAGGGAGGAGGAGCTGGGGGCCTGATTCCTGGGTCTGAGGGAGGAGGAACTGGGCCTGGACTCCCGGGTCTGAGGGAGGAGGGGCTGGGGGCCTGGACTCCTGGGTCAGAGGGAGAAGGGGGCCGGGGGCCTGATTCCTGGGTCTGAGGGAGGAGGGGTTGGGGGGCTGGGCTCCTGGGTCAGAGGGAGAAGGGGGCTGGGGGCCTGATTCCTGGGTCTGAGGGAGGAGGGGCTGGGGCCAGGACTCCCGGGTCAGAGGGAGGAGGGACTGGGGGCCTAGACTCCTGGGTCTGAGGGAGGAGGGGCTGGGGTCTGGACTCCTGGGTCTGAGGGAGGAGGGGCTGGGGGCCAGGACTCCTGGGTCTGAGGGAGGAGGGGCTGGGGTCTGGACTCCTGGGTCTGAGGGAGGAGGGGCTGGGGGTCTAGACTCCTGGTCCGAGGGAGGAGGGGCTGGGGGCCTAGACTCCTGGGTCTGAGGGAGGAGGGGCTGGGGTCAGGACTCCCGGGTCTGAGGGAGGAGGGGGCGGGGAGCCTCCCCTGGTCCTGACCACTCTTCCCCTCTTCTCTGTCCACCTACAGGGTTGCGTTTCGGACTTAAACGCAACCACAGTGCTGGGAGGTTTAATTGAGAGCCCCATCCACTGTGCCTCCGCAGACAAGCCTGATACTGACAGGTACCTGTGGCAGCAGGACATTGAAAACCTGGTGGACCCCGATACCAGTACCTTGTCCTCATCCTCCTTCTCCCCAGCCACCTACCCTCCCCCCTTCTCCCTCCCAGCCGCTGACTCCTCCTTCCGAACGCGCAAGGAAAAGGCCTGGGCTCTGGGACCTGGGCACAGGCAGCGGCCTCCACACTCTCGGAAGACTGCAAATGCCCGCGTCGCCTCTTGGAAGGTTCCATTCCTCCTTGACCAGTCCAAGAGGGTCTCAGCAGTGTGTGCTCCATTCCAGAAGATCTCGACTGCTCCCGGCCCGTCCCGGAGGGCCCCAGTGATGCCCACTGTTACCCAGAAGACTCCAACAGTACACAGCCCGCCTCGGAAGACCGCAGCTGCATCACCTACTTCCCGGAAGCCCGCAGCCAGTTCCGGCCCATCCCGGAAGGCCCCGGCTGTATCACCTACTGCCCGGAAGTCCGCAGTCAGTCCCGGCCCATCCCGGAAGGCCCCGGCTGTATCACCTACTGCCCGGAAGTCCGCAGTCAGTCCCGGCCCATCCCGGAAGGCCCCGGCTGTATCACCTACTGCCCGGAAGTCCGCAGTCAGTCCCGGCCCATCCCGGAAGGCCCCAGCTGTATTTGCTCTTCCTCCGAAGGCTGTATCCCCCTCTGTCCCAAGAAGGAAATCTTTGTTCCTACCTACCCCATCCGAGAAGGCTCTGACCTCACGTACTCAATACCAAATGGCACTGGATGCTGCCAATTTGGGCACGTTGCCCATGGGAAGTCCTAGAGGGCACGTGCTTGAGAGAAGCAAGCTTGAAGGGACGCCAAAACCACTGATGTTTGTGGGCACCCAGGAGATGGACCTGATAGAGACGAGGACCCAGAAAACATACCAGGAGCTGCCTTTTACCACTACCAAGAAGGAGTCAGAGAAGGTCATGATCACTAAAGCCTTGGATGTCACCCTAGATGGCTTGAAGGGCAGGGGCAAGTTGAAGGATAAGGTCCACATAAAGAAGGAGGAGATATCCCTGGACAAGACAGGCCTAACATCCCAGACAGTGGGGCAACAGCAGAAGTGCCTCAAGACCCAGGAGCTGGTCATCCAGGGGCCCCTGGAGGAGCAAAGGAGGCCATTCTCGGTGGAGGGGCTCACCCTTGCCAAGATGATGATCATGGCCAACTCCAAGGAACTGCCTCTGAGACCAGAAACAGTCAGTCTGCCCTCCTGGCTCTTGACCCCCCAGATGCCTGACATGTCAGTAGTCAGCTCCAGTCAGGTACCCTTGCCGCAGGAGACATCAGAGGTGGTTGGAGAGCAGTCCCTGTTTGGCCCCTGGGTGAAGGAGATAACGCGTCCATGTGGTGAAGAGAGCATGTATCTCTGGGTGGAGGCACAGACCCACGTCCCAAAAGAGGCTTCCAAAGTGCCTGACCTCAGGCGTGAGGCCAGCAGCCTGATGACGGATGATGTCTCCCCGAATCCCATCCCTCTGCCTACATCAAGGTGGGAGGAGGTACCCCCGTCACCCATCTCACTGACCCCCATCTCAAAGATGGAGGCCAGTGTGTTCCAGAAGCCAAAGAGACCATCTCATGAGCTCGAGGGGAGGTCAGACCAGCTCGAGGGGATGCCGGACCAGCTCGAACAGATGCCGGACCAGCTCGAGGGGATGTCGGACCAGCTCGAGGGGATGCCGGACCAGCTCGAGGGGATGCCGGACCAGCTCGAGGGGATGTCGGACCAGCTCGAG
>JAQQST010001151.1:0-13359 GCA_028646485.1 Cryptoprocta ferox | reverse complement strand
TGAGAAAGAATGAAATCTGGCCATTCGTAGCAAAGTGGATGGACCTCGAGGGTGTCATGCTCAGCGAAATAAGTCAGGCGGAGAAGGACAGATACCATATGTTTGCACTCATAGGTCTAACAGGAGAAACCCAACAGAGGACCATGGGGAGGGGAAGGAGGAAAAAGAGTTGGGGAGAGGGAGGGAGACAAAACACGAGAGACTCCTGAATACTGAAAACAAACTGAGGGCGGAAGAGGAAGGGGGAAAGGTAAAGGGGGGTGATGGTCTTGGTGGAGGTCACTTGTGGGGAAGAGCACTGGGTGTTATATGGAAACACTGACAATAAACTATAAAGTTAAAAAAAAATTAAAAATAAAAATACCATATGAATTAGTAATTCCACTACTGGGTATTTACCTAATGTAAAGAAAAACACTAATTTGTAAACATATATGCACCCTTACTTTTATGACAGCATTATGTACCATGGCCAAGATATGGAAGCCACTTGTGTCTATCAAGAGATTAATGGATAAAGAAGTTGTGGTACAGCAGAATATTACTCAGCCATAAGAAAGAATGAGATCTTGTCATTTGCAACAATATGGATAGACCTAGAGGCCATTATGCTAAGTGAAAGAAGTTAATAAATAAGGAAAGAAAAGTACAGGATAGGGAATATAATCAACAATACTGTAATGGTACATGATGACAGATGATAACCACACTTATCATGGTGAGCACAGTGTGCAGAATTATTGAATCACTATGTTGTAACCTGAAACTACTATAACATTGTATGTCATGATACTTTGAGCAACATTTTAAAAAACAAACATAATAAAGTATCATTCTATGATATAATCAGTAAAAAAAAAAAAAGAAAAAAGAAAAAAGAATTAAGTCTTGCCACTTGCAACCAAATGGGTGTACCTAGAGGGTATCATGCCAAGTGAAACAAGTCAGACAGAAAAATACAAATACCATATAATTTCACATATATGTGAAATATGAAAAACAAAATAAATGAAACAAAGAAAACAGAAACCAGAATCATAAATACAGGGAACAAACTGGTGGTTGCCAAAAGGTAGTGGTTGAGGGAATGTGCAAAATAAGTAAAGGAGATTAAGAGGTACAGACTTCCAGTTATACATTAGATAAATCACGGAGAGGCAAAGCATAGCATAGGGAATAAAGTCAATAATATTGTTATAATTTTGTATGGTGACAGGTGGTAACTAAGCTTAGTGAGTATTTTCTAATATATATAAGTGTGGAATCACTGCTGCACACCTGAAACCAACATAATATTGCATGTCAACTATCCTTCGGTTAATAGTTTTTGAATAAAACAGATTAAAAAAGTTTTAAAAATTTTAAGTCAGAATAACCAGTCAAGGTAAAACCTAAATCTATAAACTACAGTAAAAGGAGATTATGTAGGAAAGATTTTCTGACACAGCTAGGAAAGCATGGATGTAATGTTTGGTGAAGTTTGTAGATTTAAGAGGTAATGGTACCTGACAAAGAGGATTGACAACATTTATGAATTCCAGGTATTTTCATAGGTGGTAAAACTGGGCCCTGAGGGGCATCTTAACCTTTAAATCTACTATTCCTCCATTCCTTCTTCTGTTCCAGGCTTCAATTAGCCCAAAGAAGAACATGTGAAAAGTAGAAAAGTCTTACCTGAAATGCCTTAACCAAGAGCAGACAAGAGCAAATGAAAAAGTAAGGAGTGGGGAGTTCAAGGGTTATGTCTTCAACAGGAGGTCAAGTTTCTATCCCACAGGCTAGCAAGAATGTTTTATGTCAAGAAAATGCTCTCTGACTCCAAACAGTCATAGTTATTTGGCATCAGGATTTTGAGCCTCTGGAAAATCAAGGCCAACCTAGACTGAAGTGTTTACTTCTCCCCTCTCCAAGGAAAAATTCTTGGGTGACACAGCAGACTTAGCATATTTTACAGCTGGGGAGATCATACCAAGTGTCAGGGTTGGTGATCTAACCTGTGTACCATGGACTGGGACTCTGGCAGGTCTAGGTAAACTGAGGCAAATCACTGGGTATTCTATGTGGCTAAGGAGGAATGAATCCTCTGAGATAAAAGACCTTGACATAAATCAGAGTTAAATGAGCAGATGATCAAAAATAAGACACACAGACTTTCTCCTATTAGGCAGCACACAAGACAGGCTCACACTGTGGTGGAAGTTTGAAATTGTTAAGCTTAAATTTTAAAAAACTTGATGAATTTGTCAAGCACAGACAATTTGGGGTGGAAATTGACCCAGGGCAATTTCAGTCAAATTAGACCATAAACAATCATATAATAGATGCCTCAAACATTGACAGGCGGATGGGAGTCCCTTGCCTGTTTATTTATCCACGCAGATAGTTTGGCAAGGGGAACATCATCGAATAGCTGCCTGTAAGATGAAATAGGAAAGTTATAAATAAACAAAGATAAGATTAAGTGGTGCAAAGCCTGAAGAGATGAATTAGAACTAGGAGTAAAGGGTAAAGTCAGAGAGAGATGGCATGTCTGGAGATATCGGATTGTGGACAAGTGGACATGTGGGAAGTTGAGGAGCTAACCAGAAGCATACAGTCAGTCCATCAGCAAAAATGGTGGCACACATCTCAGAAGATAGGGCTAGATGTGAATATTTGAAGGAATAGAGTACGCCTTACAGTTCAGGTATCAGAATCAAAGCCTGTAACTCTTTACCCTTTGATTAATAGCTACCAGGCTATCCACAAATCTGAGGAGACACAGGTCAATGTATACACCCCCAGAGTTTTACTATCTCTAATCCTGCCTTACCATTTCATATCAAGTGTATTTCACAGACGAAACGACGTATTTATTCAAAAGGTAAAATACATATTAGTTCAAGCCTCACTACCCATAAAGAAACTGAATAGAGGGGCATGCTGAATATGCATTCTTAAAATCACACACAAGTCTAGGGGTGCCTGGGTGGCTCAGAGAGTAGAGTGTACAACTCTTGATTCTGCTTTGAGTTCAACCCCCATGTTGCATGTAGAGATCACCTAAAAAAATAATGTCTTAGGGGTGCCTGGGTGGCTCAGGCAATTAAGCCTCTGACTCTTGATTTTGGCTCAGGTCATGATCTCAAAGTTTGTGAAGTCGAGCCCCATGTCCAGCTCTGCACTGGCAGAATGGAGCTTGCCTGGAATTCTATCTCAAAATAAATAAATAAACTTAAAATAAATAACATCTTTTTAAAAAAGCTACACGTAAGTCTTTTGTGAAACACAAGCTAATTTCATGCTTATTTTCAAAATCATTTAATATCTCATTGCAATTTCCTTGGCAATAGCTCCTAAAATTAAATTTTATGAAAATCTACTAAGAGAAAAGCTATACAGAAGAACATTCACAGTAGTACTCTTCATATAATCTAAAATTGAAAACATAAATATCTATCAACAGTATAATGGATAAATAAATTGTAGCATATCCTTAAGATAGAATTCTATACAGCAATGAGAAGGAACAAACTACAACTACCCAATATGACAAATTAAATTTCACAAACATACTGTTCAATAAATGAAGACACAGACAAATGAGTGCATAGTACACTATTCCACTTATATAATGTTCAGAAAGAAAAAACTATCCAGTGGTGCTCAAAGTTAGAATTTCGGTTGGAGGGGACAGTGGAGGAGGAAGGAACAGTGACTGGAAGATAGCACACTCTGAAGTTCTTGGGTTCAGGCAATATATAATTCTTGACCTGAATGCTGATTATATAGTAGTGTTCTCTGTGAAAAACAACTGTTCACTTATGATGAGAGCACTTATCAAACATACCATATACTTGAGTAAAAAGTTTACTTTAAAAAATAAATTCAGGGCACTCGGCTGGTTCAGTCAGTAGAGCATCTGACTTTTGATCTCAGGGTCATGAGTTCAAGCCCCACTTCAGGCAATGAAATCTACTTAAAAAAAAATCAATGAGAAACTTCCTAAAAGCTATTTTTTAAGTTTAGAATTAGTTTGAATACAAAATAATGGCATCTTACTGATTTTATATATTCTGATTCAGATAAAGAACATTTTATTATTTTAAATTATGAGGGAATAATACTTTTACAACCATTAATTTATTAATGTAGTTTATGTGCATAGTTTTTATTTTTAAAAAGCACATAGTACAAAAGAGCTTATACTGAAAAGCAACTGTCCCCACTTTTATCCATCCTCACCCCTAGTCCTAATTCTACCACTGAAAGGCAACCTTGATAATATTAATATGATTATTTCCAATTTCATTATTCATCAGCTTCAGTTAATATCTATTGACTTCTAAAAACCTGAAAATCATAAACTCAAAATCTTTAATTCTAGTCCTGACTAGAAAAATATCTCTGAAGTCCAAGTACTAGATTCCAGTTGACATTTTAATGAATAACTTTTAAAAACAGGAGACTTTTTTTTTTTTAACTCCTCAGGGGATTCAAATGCATGGCCAAGGTTGATGCAATGCTGAGGCAATTAGAGAAGAAAAAGGCTGTACTATATTTACATTCCTATTACTATAAAACTTAAAAACCATAATCATTTGGTGCCTTGCATTAAAAGAGTTGAGATTCTGCCCATGGTGTTTGCTAAGAAAGATAAATGACTTCAATAATCCAAAGAATATTAACATGTAAACCTGTGTCTAAATTGTTTGTCAGAGGAAACTACATTTGTTAAAATATCTTTTATACAAAATTGTATCTATTCACTAAAAAATGTAAAGCTATGTTTGCCATCTGAAGTTGATTTTAACATCCAGATAATAGTTTATTCATAATGACTTCACTGATCTAGCTCTAATTCAGTCAATCTATAGAAAAAGATGGTACAGATATTCATACAATTAGGAATATGACTAAAGGGGCATTTCTTTTTTGAAAGTAAAATAAAATGCCTAACAGATGAACTTAAAGCTTAACAAAATATACACTTGTTGTTGGTCACCATATCCCACTATGAAAGAAGATGTGGCTTCCTACTAATGAAAATTTGGCTCACTTCTAACAATCTCCTACCTCACCAACTCTTTTTTACCAATGATGACAATTATTAGAATGATTCTACTAGTAGTCACATTTGTAACTTTTGAGTGTACCTTTCAGATTCTAGTTCTTCTGGTTCATGAACTTAGACCATAGTTCTCAATTTGACTATACCTAGGCATCAACTGGCAAATGTAAAACAAACAAAAAAAAAACAAATAAATTGATGCCTATGTTCCACCCTCAAAGATTTTAATTGTTAAGATGTGGTTTGATATAGTTAGGGCATCAAGATTTTGAAAACTCCCAGCTATTTTCAAATGTAACAAACTTTGAGAGCTGCTATATAGAATAAACATTCTAGTAATAGCAATCACACATGTCCTTCCCAGCTTATCACATCTACTTTTTAAAAATATTTTTTGGATTAGTAATATTTAGGTTATTTTCTATAACCATAACTAAGACTTACATACTTTAGATATAAAGCTAATTCTTCTTTTAAAAAATAAATACACAGCATGTATAATATCAGAGTTTATATGAATACGATTCAGAACAGAACCAAAAAGCATACTCAGGTTACATTTCCTTCTCTATATGCTACTTCAAGGTCAGGGACCTCTTTTCTTATATCCCATTAATTTATCAAAATCATATTATTTATGTCTACTTAATATCTGGACACTAATTTTCTTACCTATTTTGTATCTCCTAAACCCTCTGACCATCTTTGTTGTTTTAATGATAAGAAAAATATATATTTAACAGGTCTCAATATTATCCTGCCTGTTATTACCTCTCATTTACCAATTTTTATTCCAATCTTCTTGGACATAACTGAATTCTTACTTTAATATGGTGTCACTGTTTCTATTGCCTGCTGCACAAATGTCATCTGGAGTTTGTACTCGTTGGACTTTTCGGTAAGTTGCACTAGTTGTATCCTCTCCTGGCTTTCATGCTTGCTTTGACAAAAAAACACCTCAATTACCTGAGAGATAAATGTCATTTATCTCTTTATTTCTCTTCACACATTTTCATGTGTGAAAATGACTTTATTTTGACCTCACATTTTTAAAAAAATTTTTTTTACATTTATTTATTATTGAGAAACAGAGCACAAACAGGGGAGGGGCAGAGAGAGAAGGAGACACAGAATCCGAAGCAGGCTGCAGGCTCTGAGCTAGCTGTCAGCACAGAGCCTGACATGGGGCCAGAACCTATGATCCATGAGATCATGACCTGAGCTGAAGTCGGACGCTCAACTGACTGAGCCACCAAGGCGCCCCTTGACCTCACATTTTTCAGAGTTTGCTGGGGTATAGAATTCTAAATTAAAATTCATTTGTCTTCAAACCTTTGATAAAATTGTCCCGTCTTGTAGTATCCATGTTCTACTGCCTTATAGCATCCATATTTCCTAATTTGTAGACTTTTGTTTCTTTTTCTAGAAGATGTTTGTCTCTTTATAATCTTGATATTTTGAACTTTCACAAGATTGTAATTCCTTCATTTTACTTGGTACTCAGGGAGACTACAATCTGAAAATTGATGCCTTCTTTATACCTTTCACTATAAACTTCCTACATTTATCGTAAACATAAGTGCCAGTCATTGTTCTAGTTTCTAGGGTAGTAGTATAATACAAAAAGAACAAAAATTCTGTCTCATGGGGTTAAAATTTTAATGAAGGAAACAGTAAACAGAATAAGTTAAATGTATATTACATGTTGATAATTGCCAAGCTTAGCTAAAAAATAAGGCAAGGAAGTGGAATTGAAATATTGGGGAAGAAGGCACGGAAATTTGGATGAGATGACCAAAGGAGGCCTCACACAGAAAGTGAATTCTAGATAAAGATCTAAGGCAAGTAAGAAAGTCAAAACATGAGGATGAGTATGGCTGGAGCAAGAGCGATTCCAGGCAAAGAGAAAAGAAGTGAAAAAGTTCTGAGACAAATACATGTCTAGAGTTCTGGAGAAGCAAAGTGAGCTGAGTGAGGGAGAATAGGAGGCTATGAGATTAGGAAAGTAATGGGGAGCAAGATTCTGTAGGATCTAGTGAGTCTTGGTAAAGACACTGACTTTTATTAGGAGTGCAGGGAGAAATTGTCCATTGGGAGAATGTGAGCACAGGCGTGACAAGATCCCATTAATGTTAAATAGGATCATTCTGACTACTTCACCAAGAATGTATTGAAAGAGAAAAGGACAGTAAGAATAAAAATGTTGGAAGCCTACTTAATCTCAGGTACAAATGATGGTGGCTTGAAGGTGGCGGTAGTAGTGAGGACACTGAAAAGAGGATAGAATTCTGTATATATTTTGAAGGTAAAACTGACAGGATATTCTGAGGTGGTGGACTTATGATATGAGAGAAAAGAGTCATTACTGGCCTGAAAAAGTGGAAGAATGAAGGCATCAATAACTGAGATGAAATAGGCTGAGAAAGAATCCATTTTCTGGCAGCACCTATCAGGAGTTTGATTTTAGCCTTATTAAATTTGAGATCTATTAAACAGTAAGGGTGAGGTCAAACAGACAGATAAATACAAACATTTGGAGGGTAGGGAAGAAATCTGGCCTACACTTGTAAGTTTGGAGGCATCAGCATACATATAATATTTTATATGCTGAGATTTGATGAAATCTCCTAGGGAAGACATTAGAAGGAAAAGAAAAAGTTCAAGGACTACACTCTAGGACATTCTATAATTTACAAGAAGGAATCATGAGTAAGAACCTGCAGAAAACACTAAGAAGGAGTAGCCAGGGAAGTGACAGCCAGTAATGAATGATAGTATAAAGAAGTCAGTGATTCCCCTCCATAAAAACCAAACATTAAACTGTACAGAATTTTTAAAAACACTATCTTAGGCAATCAGATTGATGCAAAAAACAAACGATGACGTTTATTCTTAAAATCACACTAAAACTTCAGGTAAGAACAGCAGAAATCTGCAGACTTTTAGTCCGTGGCTGCTCTCATCCACACTAGCTGCTACTACCCCAGTTCTGCTGTCAAGAACCATAGTTTTCTCTTTAATTTTTTAATGTGGTAAAATATACATAACAGAAAATTTGTCAACATAAGTATACCACTTTGTTTATAGTTCAGTAGTGTAAAGTATATTCTTACTGTACTGCAGACAACTTCTAGAACTCTTCATCTTGCAAAACTGAAACTCTATACCCATTAAACAATAATTCTCCATTACCCCTTTCTCCCCTACAGTCCCTGGCAACCACCATTTTATTTTCTGTTGCTATGAATTTGACTACTTTGAGGACAGTAGTTTTACCATCACAGAGCTGGCAGTGAAAACCAGCAGCATGCTGCCAGGAGACTGGACTCAAAGAGAGGTGGAGGACAAAAAGTAGGGCTTACAGGAATTTTAAAGTTTGACAAGTAAGAGAGGGCAATATAAAATAACATACCAGAATAACACTTTAAAACTTATCACTGTGAAACAAATATACTGGAATTAGAATTAGATGACAGCCTTGGTAATACTTATGTAAGAACATGTTGGCATTCTGCCTTAAAAGTATATAAATCCAGTAATAAAATACAAGTTAAAAAAATGGTAGGCTTAGATAAAAATGAACAGAGAAACTCTGTAGCCCTACTCATCCAAGGCCGTGGTCCCAGGTTAAACAAGCAGTGGACAACTCAGAAATTGAATGAAGAATCCTAAAAATGAGACAGTCATAAAAGCACTGAGATAATTTCTCCAGATAGTCTTTGCTAATTAGGAAAATGAAGACATGCACAGGAGAGAATTGAGAGAGCTGGGTAAGAAGTGAAAGCTAAGGAAGTCTTGAGAAATGACTGCAATTTTTAATGAGTACCTCAACCCACATACAAATTCATAGGTAGAAAGTGGAACCCTTACAGGCTCAAGGTGTTTAAACAAAATCTCCATCCTAAGCATTGGCTGACAACTACACTATACAAAGAGACAGTGCCTAGGAATCTAGACTAAAAACAAAAATAGTAAAAATAAAAACATTGAATAGAGACATTACTGTCAGCACACTATGGGAAACAAAGAACATAAAACAAAATCCGTATCTTATATATTACCTAAAATGTATAGTTTTCAACCAGAAATTACTAGACATATAAATAAACAGGGAGAAAAAAAATCGGTTAATAAAAACTAAGCGAGCCCAGATGCCGAATTTAGCACACTGAGAAACTGATGTAGCTTTTATAAGTATGTTCAAAGAACTGAAGGAAAACATGAGTATTATTCAATTAGGAAGTCTTCATAAAAATATACACAATAACCAAATGAAAATTCTAGAATTGAAAAGTATCATAACTAAAGTGAAAGAAAAAATGAAGGAGTTTGTGGCAGGCATAATTCTAAGATGGTCCCATAAGACCCACTCCCTTCTCATGTTTACACCCTTGAAAATACAGAGGAGTAAACAAAGGGTTCATAAAGAATAACAGTGAAAAGGAATTAATGGCAAAAGTCATAAAAGATGGAGGATGCATTCCAAAAAAGGGACTAACGATTTATACATATCAACTGGAAACTAGAACGCTAAAAACACCTGTTGGCCACAAGTTACTTTATATATGGACAAAAGAGCATACAGGTTGGAGGGGAAGATGGAGGCAAAGCAGACAGACCCTAAACTCCTCTAGTTCTACTAATACAAATAGATAACTATCAAATCATCCTAAATACCACAGAAATTGACCTAAAGACTGGCAGAACAAACTCCACAACTATAGGTGTGGAGAAAAGGTTTGAGAGGGAAAGAGATGACAGTCATTGAGGTGGTGAGGGAGCCATGGTCATAGAAAAGGGTGAGAGACACTCTAGCAAACAGAGGAGCACACAGGGAATAGCAAATGGCTTGGAAAGCAAGAGTGGTTACCAGTGGGACTTAAAGCCTGGAGTTTTAAAGATCAGCAGGCTTCACTCAAAGATAGAGCCTGGAAAGGCAGTGGGGCTGCTCTTGAAGAAAAGGCAGGGCAAACAGTCGACAGACATGGAGTGGAAACAGCCATCTGAAGAGCACCTGGGGCACACAGTGGGGAGGTTATTTAATCATCTTGGAGTATGTCCCAGAGAGAGGCAGCATTCACAGAGAGGCTACTCCAGCAAAGAGGAACAGGCAGGCGCCATTTCCCTCCCCTTCCCCTCAACATATGCACAATCCCATACCTGCAGGAAACAGTGAAATGCCCACACTCATTACCTAATTTGCTTACACCAAGCCCACAACCCATACTGCAGTGAAACTGTCCTTCCTAGTCATGCTTGCCTCAGTTACAGACTGGCGGGCCCCGTTTCCAGAAGATGAACCCAAACACCTGCCAACACCATGTCTCCCCACCCAGGAGTCGTGCAGGGCCTCAGTTCTGGTGGCAATAGTGAAAGGTCTCATTTCACAAGCAGACTAGAGCACACCTAGTTAAAACTCACCACATTCAGGCCAGGGACCAAACATTGCTGACAACAGGCAAAGAGAATGTCTGCAGATGACTGACCTGAGGTACAAAGGAGCCAGAACACAACAGCAGAGTGTAAGCAGCATGCACTGGAGATACTCCAGAAGCGCCAGGCTTTGCAGATCAGGGAACACTATACTACAGGGCACTACAGGACCTCTTCTTCATAAGGCCATTACCTTCAAGAACAGGAGAAGTAGCCGATGTTCCTAACCCATCGAAGCAGACAAAGAGAGACAAAATGAGAAAACAGAGGAAATTTTCCCAAATGAAAGAAAAGGAGATGGTGATGGCCAGATATTTAAGTGAGACAAACATAAGTAACATGCCTAATAGAGAATTTAATGATCATAAAGATACTCACTAGACTTGAGAAAAGACTGGCAGATTTGAGTGAGATCCTTAACACAGAACTAAGGAATAACATAGCAAAGATAAAGGTTCAATAAATAAAATAAGACACACAATTGATAGAATGAGCAGACTGGAAGAAGAAAAGGAATAATTAATGATCTAGAAAACAGAGGAATGGAAAGTAATCAAACTGAACAAAAGACGGAAAAAAGAATTACGCAAAACAAAAATATACGTAGGGAACTCAGTGATTCCATTAAATGTAAAAATATTTGTATTTAAGAATCTCAGAAGAGAAAGAGAAAAAGGGGCAGTAAATTTATTTGAAGTAATAATAGCTGAAAACTTCCCTACTCTGGGGAAGGAAACAGATATCTGGATTCAGGAGGCACAGAGAACCCCAAACAAAATCAACAAAAGCAAACTTACGACAAGACACATTGTGATTAAATTGGCAAAATTTAGTTACAGATAATTTTAGAAGCAGCAAGACAAAAGAAGTCAGTAACATACAAGAGAAACCCCATAAGATTATTAGGAGCATTTTAAGCACAAACTTTCCAAGCTAGAAGGGAAATGCATGATGTATTCAAAGTGCTGAATGGGAAAAATCTGCAAGCAAGAATGCTATATCCAGCAAGACTATCATTCAGCATAGAAAAAGAGTTAGACTTTCCCAGACAAACAGAACTAAAAGAGTTCATGACCACTAAACCAACTCTGCAGGAAATATTAAAGGGAACTCTGAGTGGAAAGGAAAGACCAAAAGTGACAACAGTAAGAAGTAGGAAACACAAAAGCAATAAAAGTTATTATTTTGATAAAAAATCAGTCAAGAAACTCACAAAATAAAAGGGTATAAATGATGACACATATACCTAAAACGTAGGTAGTAAGGGAGTAAAGAATGGGTTCAAAATTAAATGATCATCGGGACACCTGAGTGGCTCAGTCGGTTAAGCGTCTGACTTTGGCTCAGGTCATGATCTCACGGTCCGTGGGTTTGAACCTCACATCAGGCTCTGTGCTGACAGCTCAGAGCTTCTGTATCTCCCTCCCTCTCTCTCTGCCCCTCCTCCACTCACACTCTGTCTCTGTCTGTGTCTCTCTCTCTCTCTCTCAAAAGTAAATAAACATTAAAAAAAATTAAATGATCTTATTATTATAGATTACTATTTACAGAAGAGTTTATTTACAAACCTAATGGTAACCACAAATAAAAAACCTGTAGGAGATATGCAAGAATAAAGAGAAATAAATCCAAATATATCATTAAAGAAAACAAGCAAACCATAAACAAAGGATCAGAGAAAATCTTCAGAAACAACAATAAGTAATAAAATGGTAATAAATACATATCTATCAATAATTACTTTGAATGGACCTAAACACTCCAATCAAAAGACATTAGGTGACAAGGGGCATCTTGGTGGCTTAGTCAGTTGAGTGTCCGACTCTTGATTTCAGCTCAGGTCATGATCCCAGGATCAGGGTATTGAGTCCTGCATCAGACTCCACAAAGAGAGTCTAGCCTGCTTAAGATTCTCTCTCTCTCCCTCTGTCCCTCCCCACTACTCATACACTCTCTAAAAAATAAAATATAAAAAAGACATAGGGTGACAAAATGGATGACAAAACAAGACACATCTATATGCTTCCTATGTGGGACTCATTTTAGACCTAAAGCTACCTGCAGGTTGAAAGTGGAGATCTATCATACAAATGGATGTCAAAAGAAAGCTAGAATAGCCATTCTTGTATCGAACAAAACAGACTTTAAAACAAAATGGTATTGAGAGACAAAGATGCTATAATAAGGAGAAAAGCCCAACAAGAAGCTGTAACAACTGTAAATATTTATGCACCCAACATGTGAAAATCCAAATACATAAAACAGTTCATAACAAACATAAAGGAAACTAACTGATAATAATACAATAACAGTAGGGGACTTTAAAAACCCATTTTCATCAACAGAAACACCATCTAAACAGAAATCAACAAGGAAACAATTGTTTTGAATGATACACGAGACCTGATGGATTTAACAAATATACTGAAGACATTTCATCCTAAAACAGCATAATATACATTCTTTTCAAGTGCACATGGAACATTCTCCAAAAGATCACTTTCTAGGCTACAAAACAAGCCTCAATAAATTCAAGAAGACTGAAGTCATGACCTACATCTTTCCGACCACAATGCTATGAAACTAGTATTCGACCACAGGAAAAAAATTTGGAAAGAACAAATACACATGAAAGTTAAATAACATGATGCTAAACAATAAATAGGTCAACCAGGAAATCAAAGAAGAAATTGAAACGTACATGGAACCAAAGGAAAATGAAAACACAATGGACAAAAACCTTTGAGATACAGCAAAAGTGGTTCTAAGAGGGAAGTTTATAGCAAGAAGGCCTACCTCCAAGAGCCAGTAAAATCTCAAATAAACTGCCTAACCTAACACCTAAACTAGGGAAAGAAGTCTTTTTTTTTTTTTTT
>JAQQST010001150.1:0-13361 GCA_028646485.1 Cryptoprocta ferox | reverse complement strand
AAAACTGGGATTTGGAGTAAATATAAAGCCCCTCGAGTGGCCTAGAAGTCCTACATGATTCGCATCATCTTTCCATTCTACTTCTCTCAAGATCCCTGTAATATCATCTTCTACCACTCTTACCTTTGCCCAGTCCAGCCAAGCCACATGGGTCCCTTTGATTGTGTATGGACATGCCATGCATGCCCTTACTTCAGAGTCTCTGCTTTCTGTGTTCTCTCTTCAGTGAAGACTTTCCTGACCATTCTACATGAAATAACAATATAGATTCCCCATCCCAGAAGCTCCAGCCCCCTCACCTGCTTATCTTTCTTTATAGCACTTATCATTTGGTATACAAAATATTTATTTATCTATAATGTCATTCCTCACAGATGTAGACTCCATGAGTGAAACAATATGTCTTTGTTTCCTTGTTTGTTCATTCACTTATTCCAGCACCTAAATAATGCCTAGTAGCACAATAAATATTTGTTGAATAAAGAAATCATTTTACATGATTCAAAATGAAATTCTGATCCAAAGGGAATTTGTCATTACTTAAAAGCACAACATCTCAAAGCATTAGAACTGGAAAGAACATAAGGGCTATCTACCAAAAATAAAAGATTTCCACTGTCTTCTCTGGAAACTCTCATGGACAATAGGAGTATGAGTTAGGACCAGGAAAATGTAAGTGTCGTTACTACCCTGTCCCAACCCCAACTAAAGCAGCCCTATTAGGATGTTGCTGTTTTCTATCTTAGGCTTAGACGTAATGCTTTAATAAATATTTTAAAGAAAGTTCTGAAACCTAGAAACTAGAACTATAGATCTAGCATAAATCTTCAGTCATAGAGAAGGAGATTGAATCCTGTAAAATGAACTGAGTTAATCCAGGTCAAATCATGAGAGTTTCCTAAAACAAGGACTGGGACTTGGGGCTGCTCAATCCTGCCCTTATGTTTGCCCTACTCCTGGCCAAGAGTTCTCCATGGAGCTGTTCATCAATGGCAGGATGCTTGAATAAGATTTGTGTTGCCTTGCCAAAAGATCCAATTATTATTTCAGATTTAATTATCATACTCTCAATTTCTTACAAAAATTTTTAAATTTCAAATTCGGTAATGATTCTTATAGATTGCTGAAAATAATACACATATATTTGAACTTTTCATAATTTTTCCTACAAACTAATCTATATTCACATTGCTAAAGCAGTACAGAAGACTTGATTACAATTTGCTATATTTAAGTGTTTCCCTAAATGGATTATATAATCTAAATTTTCTGCATGCCATTTCTCAATTTCTTGTCATGCATCCGTGGATAGACTCTTCAGCACACAACCTACAAAGTCAAATTGGTTTGTGATTGGAACAAATGAAAAAGAAAATGTATGGCCCATGTGTATTCTACTAAGCTGACACAATGCATGTGTTTCTCTGCCAGGTTTAGATTAACCACTGATTTGATGTACCAACTGGCCCATTTCTCATAAATGGGTTTTCTTCTATTTGGTGTTTAGAAAGCTCCTTGTCAACAAGATAACTCCCTAGGCTGAATTAAAATCCCCTTAGACCCTGACAGCCTTGGAGGATTATTTGCTCAGCAGTGATTTTAGGGATCTCTGACAACCTCATTTTGACATATTTCCCAATTTGCAATTTTAAAGACTTAATGCTCATAGAATAATGGTAATCCTACCAGGATTTTTGATGGCTATTTAGAAGATGGGATAACTAATCCATTCCTTCATTTATTGCAAAGAAAGTAAATTCAAGGCAACAGTAATTCACTTGATCAAAAGAAGTTCAGCCCCAAAGGGCTGTTTGTGGTTCTCATGATTGGTCCTGTGGAAAAAAAATAGACTGAAGGCAAAGAGTTATCCCAGCATGGGCTTCACATATCATCTACACTTCCAAGATCCTATTTGTTGGTAGTTGAATATTGAAAACCATAAAATAGCTCATGTTTATAGCTTGCAATTACAGTCCATAAAATATTATTTATAACACAATAGAATGTATTGCTTCCTTACTTTATATAGTCAGTAACCCTTGTGTACTTAAAATTATCTGATATATAAATTCAGATTAAACATGATAATGTATTCAAGATCTGTAGTACAGGGGATGGGCACATAATAGTTTGTCAATCAATATATTTCCTTCCTTCCTCCTTTCTCCCTTTTCAAGCACATACACGCTTACTACAAATAATGCCATGATTTTATTCATTTATGTACCTTAAAAAGTATTTACTAAGTACATACTACATACCAGCTTCTCTGAATTGCATTGGGCAATAGAGCTGTATACAAACCCAACAAAGTCCTTGTCTCACAGGATTTACACTTTGGTAGGAGATACAGAAAAGTAATAGTTTTACCTTAAATGGGTCAGTTATGAAGAATTCTCTAAAGAAATAAAGCAAAATATCATGTGAAATTCTGGAAAAGAGCTTTCCAAACAAAGAGAATGGCTAATGCATAAACCTGAAGAGCACATGGGTGGATCAGAATATAATACGAAGTAGGGTAGCACAGACAAAATTCCATAGAAGAGATTTAGATGAGACTCTCTTACTCCTAAAATGAAGCTGAAAAAATCTGCTTCCAACCACTGACTGAACCTATGGCTTATGTGACACTTGGAAGTAAAGGAAGAGGGTGAGGATAGTCTGTGGACTACAGGTGGGTCATCCCATCCACAGGCTGGATGACTAATCTGCAATACCTTCAATATGACAAAAAAGGAGTCCTATCCTGCTAATATAAATCTGGTTCTGGGGCACCTGGGTGGCTCAGCCAGTTAAGCATTTGACTTTTTATATCAGCTCAGGTCATGATCTTGCAGTCCTGAGATCGATTCTCATGTCAGACTCCACACTGGTTATGGAGTCTGCTTGAGATACTCTCTCTTTCTCTCTCTCTCTCTGCCCCTCCCCTGTTCTCAAAATAATTAAACTTTAAAAAAAAACTCTGGTTCTTTCTTCAGGATCAAGGAGCTAGTGAGAAGCACTTGAAAACCACTCTGCACAAAGACAGTAAACTCATAGAAAGAAAGAGAAAATGTCTTTTAAAACCTTCCACCACCTCCCTCTCACTTGCTCTCTCTGTGGGACATCTACTACTATGTTGTAAAAAACACTGCAGAAAGGCCCAAGTGGTGAGGAATTAAGGCCTTCTGACAACAGCCATATGAGGGAGTCTTCTTTGAAGCAGATCCACCAACCTCCAGCAAGCCTTCTGAGAAAGCAATCCCTACTGCCATTTTGAATGCAGCCTCATGAAAGACTCTAAGAAAGAAACACTCAACCAAGCTGTTCTAGGATTGCTGACCCTAAGGAAATGAACAAAACTCTGCCAGTCTTTCTAACTATATAACAGGTCATCTGATAGTATTTCCTTAGGCTTGTAAAAGCTCATAAATGAAATGTTTATAATTTACTGCAAAGGCCAGAAAAAGGAATCTTCCAGAACACAGGTGGGAGCGTGAGCTCTGAGAGATACCAGTCTGGACTCTGGGCCAGGAGAAGATACCAGCACAATTTCCCAACTTCCAGAGTCACAACTTTATCATGAACACACAGTGTTGGCTGAATTATAAACACTTTCATTCATGCTCAAACTTTTTCAATGACCCAAAGATGAGATTGAACTACAGCACCCTAGATGACCTGTTTCCAAAGCACAACTTCAGGACACAGTTTGCATCACAGCCAGATCACAGAGCACAGCCTCAGTCGCTGGTCCTACAGGACCTGTGGCTGACTGAACCTGGAAATCAGTGGCTGGTGCCATCCAATCAGAGTATAGCCTGAGGCCCCATCCAACGAGGGTCATTGCGGGGCAGTCACCGAGTGCATTAGTGGCACTGCCCTGCCTGGGAACACAGCCTGCAACTCACCAGACCAGAGGTGGTTGGGGAGCCCAGCTAGTGGCCCCAACCTCACTACAGAACAGGTGCCCCGCCTGAACAAGGAGCCAATTTAGCAGTCTCACTTAAATGCAGAACCCAGACAGAAGATTCACCCAACTTCGGAGCACAGGCAACTGCCTCACCCAACAAGAAACTCCTACAGCAGCCCCACCTGTCCCCAAATACTACCAGCTGACTTGTCCAGTACCCCAAACTGAGCTAACTGGAGAATGTCTTTCTCAGTAAAGTCTGGAAGAGACCACTTATTCAAGTGCACAGATACCAATCCAAAGATGCAATGATCAGGAAGAATCAAGTACAGACGACACCACCAAAGCAAACAAATACACCTCCAATAACTTACTCTAAAGATATGGAGATCTATGAAGTTTCTAAAAAATTAAAAAATAGAGGGGCACCTGGCTGACTCAGCCTGTAGAACATGCAATTCTTGGTCTCGGGGTGGTGAGTTTGAGCCCCATGTTAGGGGCAGAGATTACTTAAAAAATAAAATCTTTAGAAGAAATTAAAAATAGAAATACCATATAATCCAGTAACTCCATTTCTGCATATATATCTGCAGGAGACGAAATCACTATCTTTAAGTGATATCTGCACCCGTATGTTCATTGTGGCATTATTTACAACAGCCAAGACATGGAAACAACCTAAGTATCTGTCAATGGATAAATAGGTAAAGAAAGAAAATGCAGTACATGGCATATTATTCAGCCTTAAAAAAAAAAAAAAGGAAATCCTGACCTTTGCAACATCATGAATAAAGCTAGAAGAAATTATGCTAAGAGAAATAACCCAGCAACAGAACAAATATTGCATGATCTCAACTTTATGAGAAATGTGAAATGGTCAAATTTATAGAGCAGAGAGTAGAATAGCGGTTACCAGGTGTTGAGGCATGGGAAAAATGGAAAAGTCTTAAGTAACAGGTTAGCACATGGGCACTGGTGCTAAATCCCACTGTGGACCCTCTGAAAACCATGTAAGACATGCTTCATGATTGCCCCACTGATGTATGGGAAGGCTGAAGCATTTGACCCACTGACTTCTGCTCCCTATTGGCTGAGGTTTTCCCCCACTCTTCCAGGTTGCCACAGTGCATGGCAAGCCTCTAGGGTGCCAGAGAAATCCCTCAAACAAAGCAAAGAGATGCAGATATGTAAGATGAAAACTGGTCAGTATGCCAGAAACTCCCTACCCCACATGTACGTAGCTCAAAGCCATAGTAACACTATGTGAAGGGACATTAAGAACATGTTACAATGTGTGAGTTAAGACTTGCTGTTGTAAAAGATAAACCGCCAAATCAGTGACTTAATACAATAACATTTTATTTCTCACATAAAATTTAATCAATAGGACAGTAAGGTTCAGGCAGGGTGGAAGAGTAGCCAATGTGCTCCTTGTCTGTATAAAGAAACAACTAACAGACAAGAGATAAGAGCAGATTGCACAAGAAAAATTTAAGTGTAAAGCTACAGGGCCACGCAAAAGCAAAAGGGAGTTTGAGCAATATAGTCTAATTGTGTGCCCAGCAGGGAAAGAACAGAGGATGAACTGCTAGTGATCTCTGCCATAGGTGCTGTGGGAAACAGTTAATTCAGCCCAGGGGGGACCCAGATATTTGATTAAACATTATTCTGGGTGGGTCACCTGGGTGGCTCAGTCGGTTGAGGGTCGGACTGCAGCTCAGGTCATGAACTCGGGGTTGGTGAGTTCGAGCCCCACAACGGGCTGTCTGATGTCTGCATGGAGCCCTCTTACGATCCTCTGTCTCCTCTCTCTCTACCCCTTCCCTGCTTGTGCATGCGTGCACGCGCATGCATTCTCTCTCTCTCTCTCTCTCAAAAACAAACATTAAAAAAAAACCCACATTATTCTGGGCCTGTCTGTGAGGGTGTTTGTGGACGAGATTAACATTTCAATCCATAGACTGATTAAAGTACATTGCTCTCCCGCTGTAGGTAGGTCATAGACACAGAAGGCCAGAATAGAACAAAACAGTGAGGTTACGGAGAATTTGCTGTCTGTCTTTGATCTGGGACATCAATTTTCTCCTGCTTTTGGCCCCAGACTAGAATTTGCACCATTAGTTCTCCTGGTTCTCAGGTCTTTGGACTCACACTGGAACTCTACCATGAGCTCTCCTGGGTCTCCAGCTTGTCAGCTGCAGATCCTGAGACTTCTCAGCCTCCATAATCATGTAAGCTAATTTCTTACAATAAATCTTCTTATATGTATATCCTTTATTGGTTCTGCTTCTCTGGAGAACCAGGCTAATACAGAAGAGTAGAAATTTGTCATTGGATTAAGGAATAAAAGCATTACAGGCAGAGCAAATATGTACAGGGAAACAAAGAACCCAAGCAGATTCAGAGAACTAAAGTAAATTTGTTTTGATAGGGGCTCAAAATGGGTGAGGGTGTACAGAAGAAGAATCTGCATATGCAGACAGGAATCTGACGGTAAAAGTCTGACTTCACAGAAGGAAGGAAATGAGGGGCTAGAGAATTTTAAACGAAAGTATAAAGTAGGGGCACCTGGGTGGCTCAGTCTGTTAAGCATCCAGCTCTTGATTTCATCTCAGGTCATGATCTTATGGTTGTAGGATTGAGCCCCACTTTGGTCTCTGCTCTGGGCATGAAGCTGATTTAGGATTCTCTCTCTCCCTCTCTCTCTCTGCCCCTCTCTCTCTGTCTCAAAAAAAAAAATATATAAAGTAATACAAGGGGTTATGATACTACTTTTGGCAACTGAAAGAAAGATGCTTTATCAAGACCAAAGGGATTTTCTGCTCAGTACTGTTGACCCTTGAACATCTCAGGGGTTAGGGGTCCCAACACCCTGCATAAATGGGTCAAAAATCCACACACACCTTTTTTTTTGTAGGCTCCAAGCCCAACATGGGCTCGAACTCATGATCCTGAGATCAAGTGTCACTTGCTCTATGGACTGAAGCAACCGGGCACCCCCAAAATCCATGTATAACTTTTGAATCACCTTACCCATAACATAAGTAGTTAATTAACACAAATTTACATGATTTATGTATTATATTCTATATTCTTACAATACGGTAAGCTAGAAAATAAACTTATTAAGAAAATCATATGGAAGAGAAAATACATTCACAGTACTGTACTCTATCAAAAAAAAAAAAAAACAATCTGCCTATAAGTGGGTCTGTGCAGTTTAAACCTGTGTTGTTCAAGGGTCAACTGTACTGTTAAATATCAGCTATCTTGAGTTCTGTGACACTTAACAAGGAAACATGATGTATAGTCAAAAAGTGCATGGACTAAAAATCAGGTGGACCTGAGTTTAATGCTACCTAGTAAGTTATAAGAATTAGATGGTTTATATGTAAACTTCTAGCACAATGTATGTTGTTTTCTGAACAACAAAATAAATAGAAAGCATGAGTTTGTCTAAGAATAAAAGCAAAAAAAATGAATTGGTTGAAGCTCTGATGCTTGAGAACTGCTTGATATTGCTAATATTCTTTGTGAACAATTGTGCCCTATGAAAGTAAAAGGCAACAAATTCTCATTTTGTAGCCAACAAACTCAAACTCTAAGTAATGCTAGTTCAGGTGCTTGCTGGTATGTGCTAATTGGGTTTGAGAAATCTGCAGCAGAATCTTTAAAGGAAAGAATACTGACCCCCAATATTAATATTAAAAAACATTATCAATTTATAATCAATTCGTTTAAAAAGATGAGCAAGAAAATACTACTGTATTGAAATAATTGACTATTCGCTTTTTAATGAAGTGTTTGTTTCTTAACAAGAAATTTGATTTCACAATAAGATACATATTATTCGTGCCTTGTGGTTCTCCACAGGAAACAATTTATTTTTTTTAATTGGGCAATATATTTAAGAAAATTTAAGGTATGACAGTTTGAGGAGCTGAAAACATGAAAAAAAACTCTATACAATGAAATCTGAAGGAGAAAACAAATTTTGTTTGGTAATTTAAGACCCAAATGAATAAAATCTATTTGCTTAAAAATAAATAAAAGCTAAATCGAAGCTTTTAAGTAGTGATTTTTTTCTATAATTAAGAAACTAATAGACTTTTGTGTTACTATGTCTCATCTTCATTTACTTTTATTTGGCTTTACAAATATGAGATATATAGCTTATTTTAAAGCCAATCCATAGGGCAGTAGTTCTCAGCCTTGCCTGCACATTTAGAATCATCAGGGGAGCTTTTAAATAATAATAAAATACCTAGGCTTCACCTCAGACCCATTGCAAAAGAACACTTGAGAGTGAACCCTAATCAAGAGAATTATTTTTAAAATTTCTCCAGAATGTGGACACATTTGTAACATCTTCCTCACCATTCCCAGATTAAATGTCCTGAAGGGTAGTTACCAAACTTTAACACACATACAAATCATGTGAGGGTCTTGTTAACAAGATGTTAAGATGAAGGCTCTATTCAGTAAAACTTGGGCAAGACTTGAGATTTTATAGTTCTATCAAGTTTCTAGATGAAGGCCACTGCTGATCCACAAAACACACTTTGAGGATCAGGTCCTAATTGTTACTACACTAACAAATACATTGGTAATAAATGAATAATTGAAATAAAATGTGCTTCTATTACTTACCACCTGGAGTTGTCACGGAACCTGGTCTGGCTCACCCGGCGGAAGAACCCAGCGGCACTCAGAGATCTTGGAAAGCAGGAGGTTTATTTCACACTCGCAGCTCAAAGGAGCTCACTCTCCAGTGAGCCTGGAGCGGAGCAGAGGGAACAATTTAGAGTCTGTTACTTCCGCATTCCGTATTAGTAGTAATTTGTCGGCACGCCTGGTAGGAAGAAGAACCCGGATGGGGAGTCTTCGGTTGGGGACTGGAATTTCCCTACTAGTAGTGTTGGCCATCTTATAAAAGATTTTTGCCCTATCAGTGTGAACATAATAACATTTTAAAATGAAGCAGAGGGGCGCCTGAGAGGCACCTGGGTGTGCCTGGGTTCCTGAGTTCAAGCCCTGCATCTGGCTCCGTGCTGACGGTGTGTAGCCTGCTTGGGATTCTCTGTCTCTCTTTCCCTCTGCCACTCCAATCCTCGGTCTCTCTCTCTCTCTCTCTCTCTCTCTCTCTCTCTCTCTCTCTCTCTCTTCTCTCATAATAAATAAATAAACATTTAAAAAATACACAATAAAAAAATAAAAAGTAGTCTTTTTATCCTACTGTTTAGTGAATATCCATGCTAGTTAATATGTTTAAGTAAAGATGGATCCTTTGAGGGCTTAAAGTTCTAGGACAGCTCACAGAACAAGTCTGATGTACAACAGAGTACTCAGTTCTCTTACAGAGGGGGACTGTAAAATATTTCTCTCCTGAGCAACTTCAGGTCATATAAACTAAATATACCAAGATTGGCAAATATCTCTAAAATTATCACTTATGGTGGGTAGAAGAGAAAATGAAGAAGTAGAATTGGAAGATGAGAGAAATACATTCTAACAAACTTGATTCTATAATCTCCCTAGCCATCTATTTTTGCATTTTTAAAAATAACTTCTCATTATGATCAGCTAGAAATTAGCCATGCTATGTGGAAACTAATACATAACTGGTATTGTAAATTTACTTGAAATATCAATAAGAGCAAACATACAGACTTAAAAATGTTATCCAGGAATTGTTCACAAATATTACTTAATCTTAGTATAATCATATATTTCCTGCCTTTGTGATTACCCAAAATCCATAAGAAGAAAATACTAATAATTTGGGTGTTCAAGCCTTTGGACTGGAAATGTATCTGCTCCCCTCAGTCTCCAGTTTGCTGACTGCAGATCTTGAGAATTCTCAGCCTCCAAGTTCACCTGAGACAAGTTCTTCTAATAAATCTCTTTATGATATATATAATTAATAAATATGTATACATCTGATCTCTTTCTCTGAAGAATCCTAACCAATACACTGTTCAGTGGGTAAATAATTTGTCATAAAAGATGAAAACATTCTAGAGATCTGCTATACAACACTATGCTTATATTAACAACAGTGTATGTACACTTAAAAAGATGGTAAGAAGGCAGATCTCATGTGGTTCAAAAATGGGACGATTTCCTTCATCAAGGCCAATATATTTTGAACAATAACAGAGTCACTGAAATAAATACAAACTGCTATGATAACACTCTTGAAGAAGATAATGCTTACTTGGATATAAAAGTTCTGATGCTTCTAAAGTCTCTTGGGGTGCCTGGGTGGCTAAGTTGATTGAGCGTCTGACTCTTGGTTTTGGCTCAGGTCATTATCTCAAGGTTTATGGGTTTGAGCCCTGCATGAGGCTCTGCACTGGCAGCACAGAGTCTGCTTAGGATTCTCTCTCCCTCTTTCTCTGCCCCTCCCCCATTCACACATGCTCTCTCTCTCTCTCTCTCTCTCTCAAAATAAACAAAATCAAAATAAATAAATAAATAAAGTCCCTCGTTTTTTCAGTATTTAAACTGAATTATATTTAACTGTTTATGAGTTTCATCACTAGAAAATAAGGAGCTTTGCATAAGCACTAAGATACTTTAAGGTTAAGCAGCACCAGGGTATCTCAGTCAGGTAAGCATCCAATTTATTTTTTTCTTTTTCTTTTTTTTTTTGAAAGCATCCAACTCTTGATTTCAACTCAGGTCTTGATCTCAGGGTCATGAGGTCAAGCCCTGTGTTGGGTGTGGAGCCTACTTTAAAAAAAAAAAAAGTAAAAGATATTTTAAGGTTGAACTTGAACTTTTTTTTTTTTTTTCAGAGAGCGAGTTATGGAGAGGGGCAAAGGGGAAGAGAGAGACAGACAAACAGACAGAGAGAATCCCAAGCAGGTTCCAACCTCAGCATGGAGCCCAGTGAGGGGCCCGATCCCACAACCCTAGGATCATGACCTGAGTTAAAATTAAGAGTCAGAAGCTCAACCAACTGAGCTACACAGCCACCCCTACGGTTGAACTTTTTAAATGGATATCAACTTCTAAATTATAGAAAGTGTTTTTGAAAGCAGGCATCTACTATTCCTTTCCTTACTTGTCAGTGGCAGATCCAGTATAAATATCATGAGAGTTTCAGTTTTAATATTTAAAGTCATCACCAGAATCACAAACACATCACAAGCTATTATACCTGTGAAACCTTGAAAGTGTAACCTGAGAGTCTTTCCAGCCTGAAATGAATTATAAGAAATGAAGTAAATTACAAATATGTCCCCAGCCTGAGGTTAGAAAGCTCATGAATTACTATACCAAAAGAGCCCCCAAGCCCTAAATATCATTGTAAACCTCATATGCTTTGTTGTTATGCATAGAACTATTTATAATATCAAAATAATATGGTATTGGGGATTTCCCCTGTAATTCCAGTATTCATAACAGTTATAGTTTGCTTCTCAAACTACCCCTGAGAAAAAACACACATTAACATGATCATAATGATGTCACTAGAGGACTACTGTTGCTTAGGAACATCACAGAATTCTAGCATGGATTGAGGATTTATTATCATATGAGCCATTGAAATCAGTAATTGGGTGCTTTTCCTTTGATGAGATGCTATATATCAATGTGGCATATCTAATACTACCCAGTTAAGCTGATGAATGAAATCAATTTTATATTACATTACTCATTGTCTGCTGTTTAATTTGGAAATAAAGTTTTACCCTTCTAAATCTGAAAATACAAACTATAGAAATGTAAACACAAGATACCAAGTGGTTTTATTGCTGTAAATGTCTTGACTATTTTCTAAGTTTTGCTCACTTTCATGCTTTAAGTTCTCCTTGTCGCCTTTTCTCTTTTTCATAGAAAACACAGAGTTGGGTACATTTCTCAAAGGCTAGTGATACATACATGCACTTACTCAAAGGGCCCTTTCTGATTGCTAACATACTATGAGCCATGGGAATTTATGTTCACAACTATAGAAATAAATGGCTCAGGTGTCAGATTTTCATGAAAAAATGAGCCTCCAAACTCAGAATTTTATTATATTTGCCATTAATTTTTAAAATGACATCTTAACATGGAAGATAGAAAAACCATTTCAACCATCTGCCTTGTCAGCTAACCTCTAATTTGTGTACCAAGTCATTTTCCTTGGAGAGCTCTAGGAATTAGGCAATTTGGGAAAAATACAGCTCATCTTCTGTTCCATTTAGAACCTATCCATTGATGTAAACATAGAATGTGTCACTAGACTAATGAATTGCTCCCACCTTCTCCTTTGTATTTCGGATATCATTATGGTAAAGGAGTAGTAGAAAAATGAAGTGGGTGGAGAACTGTTGGGTATACCACAAAGTCAAACTTTGATAAAACATAGGGAAATTAATGTTTCCTATCTGAGTTCAAATACCAGATTAATGATTAGAATAAGATAAAGAACAATTTGCCACACTGCTTGGAGATTAATTTAGGAGGGCATATCAAATATAATTCTAGGTGCAAGCCTACAAACAATGGCTTTCTCACATCATAGTTAAAAAGTTTTCTAATAGTCAAGAAACTATATCAGATCATTCTGGCATAAAATGATTCGTTACTATCTCGGGAGAACCTAATTTCATAAACAGCTCTTTCATTCATTTAATCAGCAGTCAACAAATATTTACTGAGCTCCTCACTGTGTGCTAGATGCTATTGTATTTTTTCATTTTCTTTTATTTTTTTTATATAACTTATTGTCAAGTTAGCTAACATACAGTGTATACAGTCTATTCTTGGCTTTGGGAGTAGATTCCCTTGATTCATCACTTACATACAACACCCAGTGTTCATCCCAACAAGCACCCTCCTCAATGCACATCACCCATTTTCCCCACCCCCAACACCCCACGCCCATCAACCTTCAGATTGTTCTGTGTATTTAAGAGATTCTTAAATTCTGTATTCTCTTATGGCCTGCCTCCCTCTCTGTAATTTTTTTTCCATCCCTTTCCCCAAGGTCTTCTGTTAAGTTTCTCAAATTCCACATATGAGTGAAAACAAAGGATATCTTAGACTCTATTCTAGATGCTGATAATGAAGCTGGGAATAATACAGACAAAATCCCCACCCAATTAGAGCTTTCCTTCTGCAAGAAAGGCCTGAAACTTCTGTTACACTGTATGTTAACTTAAGTGGAATTTAAACAAAAATTTAAAAAAGAGGGAGAGCGGGCAAGATGGCGGAGAAGCAGGGAGTTCTGTAATCCGCGCACGCCCGTATGGATTGAATTGAGAAGGACTGAAGGGATAAAACTTGGATTTGCAAGTGGGGGAAAGAAGAAACAGACGCCAGAAAGAAGACAACCTCAAAGATGCCTGAGTGAGTGACTGTGATCTGGGAAATTAGGGGACGGGCGGGTCCCAGTGGTAAAGGGGAAAGGAGCCCCCGAGCCCAACACAGGGAGAGCGCGCTGTGCCCCGGAGAGACCAGGGGAAGAGAAAGA
>JAQQST010001148.1:0-13365 GCA_028646485.1 Cryptoprocta ferox | reverse complement strand
TCTATACAATGGAATACTACATGGCAATGAGAAAGAATGAAATCTGGCCATTCGTAGCAAAGTGGATGGACCTCGAGGGTGTCATGCTAAGCGAAATAAGTCAGGCGGAGAAGGACAGATACCATATGTTTGCACTCATAGGTCTAACAGGAGAAACCCAACAGAGGACCATGGGGAGGGGAAGGAGGAAAAAGGGAGGGAGGAAAAAGTTAGGGAGAGGGAGGGAGACAAAACACGAGAGACTCTTGAATACTGAAAACAAACTGAGGGGGGAAGGGGAAGGGGGAAAGGTAATGGGGGATGATAGTCTTGGTGGAGGTCACTTGTGGGGAAGAGCACTGGGTGTTATATGGAAACCAACCTGACAATAAATGATAAAGTTTAAAAAAAAAGAGTTTCAATTTTTAAACCTACATTTCATTCACCTCTTCCAGATTTTTGTTTCAATAAATCATCAGGAACTTCAGATGTTTTCATAAATTCAAAAATTTGCAGGTTGACATAACTTACCTTTGATGAGCTATCTGCTATCAAAGAATGGGAAAAACTTGCCCTGACTACTCTGGTTTCTGCCATAAATTATGATAAGTTCTTAGGTCTGAAAGGAAAGAAAGAGAAGAGGAATAGTGTGCAGACTGGAGCTAGCAGATCAGTCTACACTGGGATGGGGTCAATATTTACAAAATGAACACCATTCTTCACAATAGTCAATTAACACCATTCCAAACATTTCCTGGTCACTAAAAATGAAAGCTGATTTAACACAGTCCAGTGGTTCTATCTGGCAGAGAGGAATGAAAGAAATTTATTTCTTTGGGATGAATAATTACGCATGCCTATTCTTTACTTTCTATTCTCCTTGCCACTAGCCTGTTCCAAACCCATAACACTATCAACCTGAAGAATATTGGAGCAGACCCTAGTTGGTGCCTTGGTCATATTTTCTCCCATTCGAACCCATCCTCCACTACCCTAGTACAACCCTCCAAAAGAACAGGTGAGATTGAGTTATTCCTCTGCCAATAACCACCTGATGCTCCCTATTCAAGGCAGTCAACAATATAACTCTAATCTACCCCACCCCATACTGTTTACCTCACCTAGCAAAACCCAGCTCCAACCACCTTGATGCCCTCCTCCACAGCATCCAGATCTGCACTGCTACCTGATGGTTCTCCCAGCCCCATCCACTCCTTCCCCATATCCCCAAAAGCATTTTCCCCAAAAAATTTCATGCGTGTCTAATTCCATCTTGGTGTCTGCTTCTCCGATAATCTAAAGTAATACAAGTAGTGAAAAACATAAACAAAAACTTTCCTTTTTAAAAAAAATATTTATTTTGAGAGAGAGAGAGAGCAAGCATGAGTGGAGGAGGGGCAGAGAGAGAGGGAGACAGAGGATCTGAAGTGGGCTCCATGCTGTCAGCACAGAGCCCAATGCACAGAGCCCAATGTGGGGCTTGAACTCACTAACCATGAGACCGTGACCCTAGACAAAGTTGGAGTCTTAACTGACTGAGCCACCCATATGCCCTAACACAAAAACTTTCTAAACAAGTTTATAAATCTATCCTAGCCTGTGAAGAGTTAGAAAACATCTCTCCAAATGAAATTCTCACACAAACATTCCAAGATTCTCAATTTTCCCAGAATCTAGCTGATTCTTTCCACTGATCATATGAATCCTCCAATTTATAGATGGGAATACTGAGCCTCAAGAGGTTAAGTAGATTGCCTAAAAGCCACAGAGCTATTGAGTGATGAAATCAGAGTCTTCACTCAAAGTCCCAGTGCTCTTCCAACTACATGTTAGCAAAATTGAGAGAAATCACAGCGTAAATGGTATATCAGCATCTAATGCAAGGTATTAGAAACCATGTTATTGTTGTCACATTTCTCCCTAAGGATCTTTGCAATAAAGCAAAAGATGGAGCAGATCTGTCACACTGAATGTGGAAGACAGAATAATGGTGCCCAAAGATGCCTGTCTTAATCCCAAAACCTGTATTTTTGTAACCTTACAAGGCAAAAGGGACCTTGTAGGTGTGATTAAATTAAGGATCTGGATTATCCTGGTGGGTCTAATGTAGCCACAAGGATCTTCATAGGAGAGAAACAGGAGTATTGGAGTCAGAGAAGATGCGATGACTGGGCAGAGGTCAGAGAGTCAGGAGATTTGAAGATGTTACTCTGCCAGCTTTGGACATCAAAGAGGGCTACAAGCTAATGAGTACAGGTGGCCTCTAGAAGTTTGAAAAGGCTAGGAAACACATTCTTGCCCTAAGAGCCTCCAAAAGGAACACAGCACTGCTGACACTTGATTTTAGGACTTCTGACCTCCAGGACTGTAAAAGACTAGATTTAGATTGTGTTGTTTTCAACTGCTAAGTTTGTGACCATTTGTTACAGCAACAATAGGAACCTAATATACAGAAGGATCTAGACACCTGCCACTCTAACATTCACCCAACACACACACACACACACACACACACACACACACACACACACACACACCATTATAGATTATACACATCATACACATCATCACTTCCCCAAGCATCAGGTGTTACTCTGGCTGCTACCTAGACTTGGAGCCCCATGGTTCTTGCAGGTATCCACCCCAACCTTTCCCCAATGGCTGCCCAAGATACCCCCATAGATCCTTTTCCATTTCTCAGGCCTGTGGCTCTGATTTCCTTATTTAAAAACCTGTGCATTTTATTAAGCAATTAAGAGAAAGAGCCCTGATTTCCCTGAGCCAAGCCTGAGAGTTCCACAGAGGGGTCTCTTATGCAAGATATAAGTACATTATATCAAGACCTGAAAACAGCACAACCCCCTTAAAAAGAAATATAGATATAAATGTGAACTTCCTCCAAGGAAGCTTGCAAGCAAGGTTTATATAAAAGTAGACCACCCACAGTAGCCTTCTAAGCTGGCTATTTGGAGACCACCCCTCCCCAAAATAAAAAAAGCATTCCTGACCTCTTTTGGAACCACACCCCCTGCCTTTGGGAAATTTCAGGACCTCAAGTACACTAGGACTTATGTATGGTGGCATCTCTGGACTTAATGAGGAAGGCAGAGACATCCAGACAGGATATTCTGAATATAGTAACCACCTCTGAAACTTGTAGACATAATAGAAGCTAAAAGACAGCTACAGAATCCCAAGGATATTTCACTGGGCTCAGTTTGGTGGCCTCGGTGACAATGTAGTAACTAATTTACAGGATCACTGGAGTTAATAACAATAGTTCTGTGAAACCATTAGCCTCAGCAAAATGTCCATTGCCCTCTTTCCACTGCCTGGTTCCCATTGATCTCCATGTGGTTCGTGCTGATAAGTGTTAGAAAAGGAGAAAATAACTTCATGATAGCCCTGGCAGTTTCTAGCTTGGGATCTGACCACATAATTCTCCCCTGAGCAGGGGTCATGGAATCGAATGCTTTATGTAGTTGAACAAATGAATTTATAAACTGCCCGAGGGTAGGATTCTTGAATTAGCACCTTGTTGGAAAATTAACATCTGAACTCCCTATTACATCCTCAGTTGATGATCAACTCTAAATTAGGGATATAGAAAATTGAGAGAGAATTGTGCAAGCAGGGTTGTGCAAACCGTGCTAACCGATGTATTTTAAAGACTCTTTCACACAGCCAAAGGAAAATAAAAATGTTTATGAAAGCCCTGGAAGAGAAATGATTTGTTGAGCAAAGATACCAAGTATTTAGAGAAAGCATATTGTCCCATATTTAGAGCTTCGTGGAGATCTGATACCCTCTTAAACAAAACAAAACAAAACAAAACAAAACAAAACAAAACTCTGGACTTTGCAGACATGATATTAAAGATCAGAACCATGAAGGATAAAATTGATAGGACTGACCATAAAAAATATTTTTAAATTTTGTAGGTCAAATATATTAAATAAAATTTAAGTATAAGCCACAAGTGGGAGAAATACTTAAAATATATTTGACAGGTGATAGGTTGGTATCCTTAACATACAAACATCTCTTTACTGAATTAAAAGACACACCATCAGAAGAGTAAGCAAAAGAAACAAAAACAGAAAAATGAACAGTAAATATATGAATATATAAGTAACAATCAACTTTTTTATTCTGGAAGGCCAAATTAAAATGATAAGTTTTTCCTATCAGATAAGATATTTAAAATGGGCAGAGGCTTTCTCACATACAACTGGTAAAAATATAAATTTGACATGTTTCTGCAAAGAAATTCTGGAAATATATTAAAAACCACAAAATATGCATTCCTCTTGACTCAATAATCACTTCTAATACTAATAATCTCACTTCCATGAATATATTTTAAGAAAATCATCAGGAATGTGGGTAAAGATATAGACAGCACCTGTAATAGTAAAATTAGAAAGTACCTAAATATTCAAAAGTAGGGAATATTTCATAAATTATGATAAATAATAAAATGCCATGGGGCTACTTAGAGAAATGTGGTAATGCTATATTTATTGATTTAGAATAATAGTCATGACATGTTGTAAGATGAAAAAAGGAGGTACAAACAGGATATACAGTAAGAGTCCATTTTAGTGAGAAAAATGATAGATGATAAAGAGAGAGAGAACGAGAGAGAGAGAATAGAGACAGATGGATGCATGGATGTGTGGATGGATGAGTGGATGGATCGATGGATCGATGGATCAATGGATTGATGGGTGAGTGGATGGATGGATGGAAAAATAGGAAGAACTGGGAGATGCCACATCTCTGCTAGGAGGAAATACCTCTCTTCTCCATGCAGGTTTCCTTGAGGAAGGATTATCAATAAGCTATCCCAGTCTTTCTCCATCCCCTTTAACTCATTCCATCCTAGGGGACTAGGTGTGGCTTATCTGGTTGGTAAGTCTGGGAAGAATAAGCAATGTCTCCTTGGCTTTTTCCTCCCCTCTTACCCCGGGAGTGATCTGGCTGAAGTGAGCACTCAGTCTCCATTGCCGCCAGGCCAGGAGTCTTTCCTAGTCCAATCCACCTGTGCCTGCTTGGCTACATCTATTCAATTCTTGGGTTTAGCCCCCATGTGGCTCTCATACTAAGCTATATCCCCAACCTTTCCTTTATTAGCAATAAATAAGATGTCCTGGCCTTTGTTTGTACTCTTGACCATATTTCTGATTGCTCTTAACCCAGATGGGGAAGCAAGGTGGAACTTACTGATCCCCAGAGATTCCAATGCATATCAATCAGAACTTTGCATGTAAAGCAGTAAACCTTTATCTGGTGAGCTGAGGCAAAGAGGCATTTATTAAGAGAGTAGGTAGCAGGAATGAGAGGATTGTTTCTAGATTAGACAGAAGACTGAAGACCCAGACTTAGGGAAGGTCAGAAAGTAGGATATTCGACAATAGTCTCAGGGAGAGTTTGCGCCAGCATACCACCTCTTCGGTGTTCCTCCCACTGACCCTTCCATTCTTGCACACTGTGTTCAAAGCTGAAAGTTTGAAGAAAGAATAGTCAAAGGATGCCTACCCAGCGTTCATTCCCCACTTTCCCTTTCTTAACTGAGCACAAGGATCCATTGCTCCCCTCTGCTCAGCTTTTAAAGAAATGGATCCCACCCCCCTTTGATCCACCCCATTTCCCTGATCACAGTCCATGAGTAAGCAGGCCACCTGAACTGCGCCAGCCAGGTAAAGACTTGGAATGCTTGGGGGGAATCTCTCTCTATGTTTGCCCCTCTCACATGGGCCGGGAAACATATGGCCCCGGGGGCTGTTGGCTGTCTTAAATTGCAGCTGACACCACAGAAGGCTAAACAGAGGGACCAACAGAGAGTCACTCAGTCAAATCAACCTGAAGCCAGATGGATGCTGGGCAAGCCAAAATGATCAATGTGTCCCGATTATAAAGAACAAAGAGTGGGACTACATTCAGACAGAATGGACTTGGATCTTGGATTTGCCACTTTTTCACTGGCTCATCTGATAAACTTAGCCTTTCTGAATCTCAGTTTTAGAATCTCTAAAATTGGAATAATAATAGTACTTCCTCCTAGGGTTACCAGAGGACACAATGAGATAATCCGTGTAAGGCACTGGGTCTGGCTCATAATAACTGCCAGATACATTGTTACCTTTGTGCACCAAAATGGAACAGTAGATGTCCTAGACACCTCTTGCATGTCACTTCATGTTCTTCAGGCCTTGCCTGTCTCCTAGTCCATTCAGACCAGTTCCTATAGCACCAAACTCAGGCCCACACTGGTCTTTCTTCACTTTTCTCAGTGATGTGCCCATTCAGTGCTCAGGTATGCATGGCTGAGAAATGCAGGCGAGGCAATCCCCCAGACAGCAAATGTTCAGCGATGGGGGGGTGAGAGCCAGTAGGTAGATGCGTCCCCTTTTCTCCTCCCAGACAAATGTCCAGATGCATATTTCACCTGGCATGGGTTCTAGGGCACTCAGAGGGGATCCAGCACCCGGTTGCTCATAGCAGTGCTCAGATGGACCTCCTCCTTGCTCTCCCTTCCTTGCTTCAGCCCTCAGTGCCTGAGTGCCTCACTCCTGCTTCCCCTCAAGCTCTTCTTTTTGGAAAACCCACACTGACCTCAGGGTATCTCTAAGTGACACATTTCTATGCTCTGTGTTTCTTTTCCTCCCTTCTCCTTTTCTCTATTTCCTAATCGTTCGTGCAAGGAACACTTCCTACTCTCATGATTTAAAAAAAATTTTTTTAATGGTTATTTATTTTTGAGAGAGGAAGAGACAGACTGTGAATAAGGAAGGGGCATAGAGAAAGAGACACAGAATCAGAAGTCAGCTCCAGGCTCTGAGCCGTCAACACAGAACCAGATGCATGGCTCGAACCCATGAACCATGAGATCATGACCTGAGCTGAAGTCAGAAGCTTAATTGACTGAGCCACCCAGGCACCCCCTGGTCTCACAATTTTTTAAGTCTTTTTTTCGTCCAAGCTTATAGTCACATCTTCAAGGCTAATTTTCCTTTGTTATGAAAGTCATATGAAATTAGTTAAGGGAACATTTGGAAACATGACATTAAATATCGCTAGCAGAAAATATACCCAACACAGAGACATCCCGGGAAGTGGGGCACATAAGGCAAAAGAGAAGGACAGTAGTTATTCTTCCTCAATGCTCTATAGCCAGCTCTGAGATGCTTTCTCAGAAAAGGGGAGAGTCCCTTGGAGAGAAAAGGGAGCTGGGAAACAAGGATGGAGAGAGAGAGAGGGCATCTGCCTTCCTTTGTTCTGCAGCCTGGCTCCCTGAGATGGGACTGAGGAGCAGGGCCCCCTTCTGTTTCAGGCCTTCTGTTCAGCAGAGGTGCTAACTGGCTGGCAGGCCCAGGTAAAAAGACGGACTCTGAGGGGAGCAGGAGCAGACGGGAGAGGTGACAAACGAGGTGTGAAGGCCCCTCAAGGGCTGGAGGCAGCCATTTGCTGGTGGCTGGATGGGCAATTGGAAAAAAGCACTGAGCGACACAGGTCTGTGTTAAGGAACAGGAACACGTCTCCAGTGGCTCGTAAAAGCAGGAGGCCCTGGGGAAGCATTCAGAAAGGCCCATCTTCACTGTCCACATCACTAAGTAGAATGTCGGCCCCTGCTGTTTCAGTGTCTGCCTGCCACCTGAGGACTAAATCACTGGATCCCAGGATGTGACCCAGGCACTGTACACCTCCCCTTCCTGCCATGTCAGCCTGGCTGGGTGGCGGAGAGAAGCACGCCCCTGGTACCCAGGACTGCCAGACAGCTTGCTGGGCTGGCGGTTCAGACAGCAGGGGGACTCAACGGGGTGCCCCAGGATTTACTAACAAGATTAGCTTCTGAAGCAAGCAGGTAAAATCCTCACAGACCAGCACAAAATGATGAGAGAAGCCCTCGGAGCCCCACCTCCTAAATCCAGCTAAGTCTCTCAAGGTGTAACCAATATGGGGATTCTTTTTTAATTCCCACCAACTACCTTTTCTATTGTGTTAAAAAATGCATACTATAAAATCTTTCATCTTAACCATTTTAAATATACAGTACAAGGGCGCCTGGACGGCTCAGTCGGTTAAGCGTCCGACTTGGGCTCAGGTCATGATCTCACGGTTCGTAGGTTCAAGCCCTGCGTGGGGCTCTGTGCTGACAGCTCAGAGCCTGGAGCCTGCTTCGGATTCTGGGTCTCCCTCTCTCTTTGCCCCTCCCTCGCTCATGCTCTGTCTCACTCTCTCTCTCAAAAAATAAATGTAAAAAAATTTAAAAAAAAATAAATATACAGTACAAGCATGTTAACAGCATATACATTTTTGCACAACAGATCTGTTTGGAAACTTTTCTTCTTGCGAACCTGAAACTCTACACCCTTTGAATGACATCTCCCTTTTCCCCCTCTCTCAGCCCCTGGGAGCCAATATTCTACTTTCTGTTTCTCACAGTTTGACTATTCTAGATATCTCATATAAGTGGAAATCATACAGTATTTACCTTCTTGTGACTGACTTATTTCTTTTAACATAATGTCCTCAAGGTCCATTTATGCTGTAGCAGGGGACAGGATTTCCTTCATTTTAAGTCTGAATAATATCCCACTGTATGTATAATGAGTGATTTTGCTGCATCACTTTCCTGGTGACTGGTGAGAAGGAACGGACTGATGAAAATACATGTGTGCTGATTCAACCTCTGGAAGGAGAAAGAGACGGTGCCTCTGGCCAGCTCAAATATTTGAGTCATCTCTTTACGTAGTAGTGTCGTCTATTTGTTCTTTGATGTATTTATGTATCAAGTATGCATGGAGAACTACCACTTCCTCAGGTCCTTGATGTGTGAGAGAAAATAGTGTCTCCACCTTCATGAACTTCCAGCCCAATGTGGGGGAAAATGCACACCACTGAGCCCCAGAAGGCCCCAGCCCAATGTCATAGTGAGAGGAGTACTGCGTGTGGAGGGGGGCCCCAAAAGAAGGCAGCTCCCCAGGCTTGGTGGGGGGTCGGGATTCACGAGGCAATGAGATGGGGGTGAGCCCCGAAGTGGAAACAACTGCAGGTAGAAACATTCAAAGGACCAAGAGAACACACCTCGTATGATGTAATAGGAATAGTACTACTACAACCACCCTTGCTCAAAGAAGACTTGAATCTAATCAAATCTCTAGGTCAGGTTTCTCAACTGTACATATTTGGAGCCAGATGGTTCTCTGTTGCAAAGAGGAAGAGCCTGCCCTGTGTATTATAGGATGCTTAGCAACATCCTTGACTTATACCCACTAGATGCCAGAATCACCCACCTAGTTGTGACAACCAAAAATGTCTCCAGATATTGCCAAATGCCCTTTCAGGAGCAAAATCGCTCCCAGCAAAGAAGGACTAGTGTACCTGAAAAATGTAGAAGTAGTGAGGACCTCAGGAATGGTTTGATCAGGGCTCTGGCTCTGTTTCTCTGAGTTTCTTTCATGAATTGCCCTCTCCCTTCTGTCAGCATCATCTGATGTCTGGCTTTCTTCAAGGTATCGAAGTGGCCATAGCAGCTCTGAACCTCACAACTACATGTGTTGACCAGAAAAATTGTTTTTTCCCCCAATCACTGAACAAAGGATGGATTTCACTCTTATTGAGCTAACTTAAATCCTTTCCTATTCCAATCTCCTTTCCTATCCCAGTCACTGTGATCAGGGGAAACTCTGTACTGACTGCTTGAGTTAATATCTTATGCCTATCCTTGAATCAACTCATTCATTTATTTTAAAAATTTTGAATGCCTACTATTATAGCCACCTATGAATCCTTACAGTAAATTCTCTCTTCCATTTAAGCTGGTTTGAGGAGGATTCTGTTATTTGCAACCAACAAAAAGTCCTTAAGGATGATACAGACCACTGTATGGAGCATTTTAATGGAGCATATGGAGCATTTTAAGAAGGGGTGCTGACAATCAGAATAACCCTCAAATCAGTCCTAATGCAACCAGTATATTGAATAAGCAAGGTGCCTGGATTATAGTGATCAAAGTAGTATCCTTTGTTGTCTCCCACTATCCCTTTAAATTTTATTTAGAAAAGTATCACCCCCCAAGGGCACCTGGCTGGCTCAGTTGGTAGACCATGCAACTCTTGATCTCAGTGTAATGAGTTCAAGCCCTACATTGGGCTGGAGCCTACCTACTTAAAAACAAAAAGAAGAAGAAAGAAAAAAATTTAAAAAGAAATAGAAAAAGAAGAACACCGCCCCCTTCCTCAGATAAAAATGCCACCACTATTTTGCCTACTTGTAAGTCAGAGATTATCCTAAATCACCACAAATCCCAAATACAGTCTCAGCCGAAAAGGGAGGGTGCCCAGTAAGCATTTGGGATATACTTACACTAAGTAATATTTAGAATGTACTTATACTAAAAAAAGTATTCATTGTTTCTCCAAAATTCAAATTTAACTGGGAATCTTCTCTTTTGTCTGACAGCCCATCCACAGAGTTGCTTGAGTATCCTTACAACATGGCAGCTGGCTTCCCTAGAGCAAGTCATCCAAGAGAAAGAGCAAGGAGGAAGTCGCAGCACCTTTTGTGACCTAGTCTTGAAGATTTCACCCTTTTACTTCCACCAAATTCTACATTCATTAAAAGCACATCTCGATGTCCAGCCCACACCCAAGCAGAGACTAAGTAAGCATCATATCTTAAAAGGAGAAGTACTATAAGAATTTGTGAACATGCTAAACCACAACAATCCCACATCTTCTTTCTTTTCCAGGCAGCCGCCCATCTGGTCCTTGCGACACACTCACATATCCTGTGACCTACAACCTTGGGGTCTGGGGACCAATCCCCACACAACAGTTCTCTCCTGACTCTGCTAAAGCAGCCAGACAGCCTTGTCTGGGCCCTTGGTTTCCAGGTAGCAATCCACATTCTGCCTTGAGTGGGCACCAATCCTCTGTGTCACCCTATGGAAATCACTTTTCAAAGTTCTCCTAGTGGTCTCCAGCCTGCTTGAAGAAGCACCCTGAGCTTCTCCTTAAAAAAAGGAATTTGGGGACCTTGACACAGCAACTTCTCTCTCCAAAAAATCCTTTCAGGACCCTTAGTTCTAGCTCTTTGTGTCCCCAGTGCAATGCTCACAGTCTGGTGGTTGACTGTCATGTTGTCATTCAATAAAGTGCATAGGAACTGTGCTTGTCTCAGGGATATTAATACAATGTGATCACATTCTTTTAAATGTTTTCAGATGGGGTGTCTGGGCAAGATGGTGAAGAAATAGGGAGTTCCATATTTCCTGCCTGCATCTCTCAAACGAAGAAAGGTTGAAGCCAAAGGACGCTGAATTGCAAGAGTCTGGGAGGAAAAGAGATGGAGTCCACTAAGAAGACAGCCTCATAGGTGCGTGATTGCGAACTGGGGAAGATAAAAAGGGGCCAGGACATGGAGGCACAGAGGGGAGGGAGCCCCCTCTGCGGAGAGACAAAGGGAAGAGAAAGAGCAGCCGGGGAATCTTAGATTGGTCCCGGGAGAAGAGAGTAAACTCCGCCCGGGATGGAGAGGGATCCTATCATCCCATCTCTAACTGCAAGGCTTTCAGAGAGAGATCCTATCTCTAACTATGGAGCTTTCTTTGGTCTGGGTGCCCCGGTCCCAGAAATTCCTTCCAGAATAAACACTACACAAGGGACACATTTGGCATCAGGAGGAACCAGTCCCCTATTCAATCCCCTGCTAGGAAGTGCCCCGGCTTGTGGGATTACATTTTGGGCGATATCATTAATGCACATGGAGTAAGATCTGGAAACGAGGCTGGATGCAGGGCATAGAACTTGGCCCACCTTGGCTGTGGCCGCAACACAGTGACATTGGACCCAAAAGAGTGATTTGCAATGCCTGGTTCAAGAAGGGATTGGGGGATTGCCATTTTTCTCCACACAACCACCAAAGCGGGGCCTATGGGACCCACAGTAGAAGCGAGACCCAGCTACACCAAACCATGCCCATCTGTGCTGGGTAGCTGCTTTGTTACCAGAGCCTGGATAGATGATATGGAAACAGCCCCTCTCCCAAGATCAGGACTGATGCATTGCCGTGATTAACTCTAGATCAATTCTTGCTATTCAGATATATTCTCCCTTATTTCATTCTTACCTCTCCCTCCTCTGGACCGGGTATTATGGTTATAGGTTTGCTTAAACAGGCATATATAATCAATCTCTTGATTCATGTTCTATCTCCATCATTACCTTCCTTTCTCTCTCTCTCTGAAATAAGCAGACAATATAGTTTCTCTGGGTAACATTATCTTCGTTTTTGTTTTTGTTTTTCTCCTCAACTCCTGCTGTATTCTCCTTTTTCTCTATCTGAACTAAGCCTTTTAGTCTCTCTGCCTGGTCAATGTTCAATTTCTCTTTCTCCCCACCTCTGTCATTTCTCTCTTTGTATATGCTCTTCCATCAGCACTACCCCCATCCTGCTCTTTATTTGTAGCTGGGATTTCTGGTTTTATGCTTTTAGACTGTCCTTTGTCTTTTGTTGTTTTTGTTTTGTTTTGTTATTTTCTTTTGGTTTGCTTGGTTGTTTGTGCATTTGCGGGCTTTTGTTCCCTGTGTGTTTGTCTGTCTGTTTTCCTTTCCAGGGCTACCTCAAGAAGCAAGCCAAGTACACATGGTGGAGAGTCCCAAATATCACTATGAGTAGGAAAATAAAATAACCAAAGTCTCAACAAGAGAGACCAAGGAAAACCATTAAAAGAACACTTCCTGAATGGAAAGGCCCTGGACAGTGTATGAGCCTCCTTTAATATAGCAGTACTCCCAGGTGCAGAGTGCATAAAAAGCTTTTAAAACTTATAAGAGACAGAAAGCTAGCCACAATGACAAAACGGAAGAACTCTCCTCTAAAGAAATTTCAGGAAGCAGTGACAGCTAAAGAATTGGTCAAAACAGATATAAGCAACATAACTGATCAACAATTTAGAAAAACTGTCATAAAATGAATCGCTGGTCTTGACAAAGGCATTGAAGACACCAGAGAAGCTGTTGTTACAAAGATTATGGACTTTAAAAATAGTGTGAAATTGCACCAGCATTCTTCTCAAACCTGGAACAAACTATCCTAAAATTCGTATGGAACCACAAAAAACCCCGAATAGCCAAAGTAATACTGAAGAAGAAAACCAACACAGGAGGCATCACAATCCCAGACTTTAGACTCTATTACAAAGCTGTCATCACCAAGACAGTATGGTACTGGCACAAAAACAGACACATAGACCAGTGGAATAGATTAGAGAGCCCAGAACTGGACCCACAAATGTACGGCCAATTAATCTTTGACAAAGCAGGAAAGAGTATCCAATGGCAAAAAGATAGCCTCTTTAATAGGTGGTGCTGGGAGAAC
>JAQQST010001147.1:0-13368 GCA_028646485.1 Cryptoprocta ferox | reverse complement strand
ATATGGAAACCAACCTGACAATAATCTATAAAGTTTAAAAAAAAAAAGAAAAGAAAACAAAATCTAGAGGTAAAAAAAACCCAGATATATGTCAGTGGGTGAATTGCTAAACAAACTGTTGTAAATATGTATTATGAATACTACATGGCAATAAAAATGAATGAACTACTACACTCAGTAACGTAGATGATTCTCAGAAGTATGCTGTGTGAAAAAGTCCAACCCTCAAAGGTTACATACTATATGACACAATTTACATAACATTCGTGAAAGTGCAAAAATTATAGATCGTGAACACCTTAATGTTTCCCAGGGATAGAGGGAGGAATTGTTATAAGAAGATAACAGGAGGGGCGCCTCTGTGGTTCATTCGGTTAAGCCTGCACCTCTTGATTTCTGCTCACATCATCAGCGTGCAATCGAGCCCTGAGTCACTTGAGATTCTCTCTCTCTCTCTCCCTCTCTCTCTCTCTCTTTCTCTGTCTCCCTCTCTCAGAATAAATAAACATTTTTTAAAAAAGACAACAGGAGGAATCCTTTTGAGGATGTGTTCTTTATCTTGTCTATAGTTGTAGTCATATAGACCTACACCTGTGCTAAAATTGCTTAGAAGTAAATTCACACACACACATGAATACATGTATGACTATGGAACTCTGAGTAAGTTGGGTAGATTGTATCATGTCAATGTGCTATAGTTATGCAAGATGTTACCATTGAGAAACACTGAGTAAAGGGTAAACAAGACCACCCCGTTTTATTTTGTACTATTATATATTAATATCTAATTATTTTGAGAAAAAGCTTAAGTTAATTAACAAGACAAAATATTTGAAGACATTTCATCAAAGAAGGTATATAAGTGAAAAACAAGCACATGAAAAGATGTTCCACATCATTAGTCATTAAGGAAATTCAAAATAAACCTACAATGTGAGATACTTCATACCCACAAGAATAGCTATAGTAAAAAAGAAAATAACAAATGTTGAGAGAATGTGGAAAAAATGGAACTCTCATACATTGCTGGTGGGAATGTAAACTGATTGATCTATCTTGAAAAACAGTTTGGCAGTTATCTTAAAATCAACAGTCTTCCCATATGACCCAGTAATTCCACTCATAGATATCTACCCTTGAGAAATTAAAACATATGTTCACACAAGGACATGTATGTGAATTTTCATAGAAGCATTTTCATAATATCCAAAATGTGGAAGCAGCTCAAATATCATCAACTCGTGAATGGGTAAACAAAATGTGATATATCCTTATAATGGCATATTATTTATCAATTAAAAGAAATGAAGTACTCATACAAGACACAACATAGATAAACCTCAAAAATATTATATTAAGCAAAAGAAATTAAACAAAAGACCACATATTGTATGATCCAATTTATTTGAAATGTCCAGAAAAAAAATCTATAGAGACAGAAAGTAGATTAATTATTGCCTGGCGCTAGGGGTCAGAATGGGGAATAAGTGAAAATGGGACAATGATTTCTTTTGGGTGTGACAGAAATGTTCTAAAATTAGTTTGTGGTGATAGTCGCACAACTGTAAATTTACTAAAATCACTGAATTGCACACTTTGACAGAGAGAGAGAGAAAAGGAAGAAAGGTGTCTTTTAAGTTACAGTTCTTTTCAGCTCTTCTACATTGAAACCCCCTCAGATGGCTAAATCTGTGACCTCTTGCCTCACATCCCCATTTAGACAGGGGAATTACCCCCATGCCCTGCTTACCTCATCAAACAGAAAGTTATATGGCCTGCTTTCTTCTCCACCCACTCCTAGGTTTAGTATTCTTGATGGTTGCTAAAGTATCATTTAAAAAGCATGTTGCTCCTTGTGTTTACTGACAAAATGTGTTTTTCTTGGCTTTTGCAATTCCAAATTCTCCTATAGTTTAGCAAAAAAAATCGCTTCGGAATTATATATGCATTCTCAGCACAGTGTATTTGCAAGAAAGCGGACAAGCAAATTTGACTATTTGTGAATTTCTGGAAGCATAGAACTCCTTTGTTCTTTTGACATCTGACTAAACGTCAGAGACCTGTTTCTATTTTCACTGTAATTTCCCATCCCTCTCCTTCTCTCCCATCCCCCACAACCATCATTTCTTCACTTTTACCGTAGTTCCCTTATCTCATTTGCATTTATCACAGAGTCCACCCCTTATATTCCTTTCCCTTTCTCTCCTTCAAATATCCCTTTCTAGCCTAATCCTGACTGGTGAAAAAGAGAAAGTACCATTTAAGTAGTAATCAGCAAAATACTTTCCTCCAGAAAGTAATTTAGTGGAACTTTATGGATAATATAATATGTTTGGGAAATTTTTAGTATTTTCTATGGCTTTTTTGGTGTTTTTTCAATGTTTATTTATTAATTTTTGAGAGAGAGAGAGAGCATGCACACAAACAGGGAAGAGGCAGAGAGAGAGAGAAAGAGAGAGAGAGAGAGAGAGAGAGAGAGAGAGAGAGAGTCTGAAGTAGCCTCCAGGCTGTCAGTGGAGAGCCTGACGCAAACCCACTAACTGTGAGATCATGACCTTAGCTAAAGTCAAATGCTTAACCAACTGAGCCACCCAGGTGCCCTGACTTTTTTGCTTTTTGAAAGGGAAGAACTGGTGTAAAATACTGATTTGATCTCAAGTCTAAGTTATTTCATTTCCATAAATGACATACGACACATTTTTATTAATATTCACGAAAAGGAGATATATTGTATCTGTCTTATCAGAAGGCAAAATTATTATAAAAATTTTTAGGCTAGCAGATTAAGTTCTCTATACTATGAAAACTAGATTTTATTGCTTATTTATAGTAGTGCAACTTATTTTTAAAGTTTCTAAATAAACCAGATATGGAATACAAAACATTTTCTTCACTTTAATAACACAAACTCGGGGTGTCTGAGTGACGCAGTCGGTTGAGTGTTCGACTTCGGCTCAGGTCATGATCTCAAACTCAGTGGGTTTGAGCTCTGTGTCGGGCTCTATGCTGACAGCTCAGAGCCTGGAGCCTGCTTCTGATTCTGTGTCTCCCTCTCTGCCCTTCCCTTGCTTGTGCTCTGTCTCTCTCTGCTTCTCAAAAATAAATAAACATTAAAAAAATTTTTTTAAATAATAACACAAACTTGTTGATAATGATAATGGTTTAATCAATGCCTCTTGCAAACTAACTTCTTCCTCCTTCATACATGCTAAATGCTTTGTTCATATTGCTATACTGCTAATGTAATGCTCATCTTAAAGTGCAGTTATGTCTGTTTCCTCAGTCTCACCATCTAATTGGGATGGAGCTGTGGCTTGGCCCTCAGGATTTGTTTTATTAATTAGCAGCTATGTGACTTTCCTGTCTTAATGATCCCTGAATTATGACATGGATTTCTGTGCTGCTGCTAAGTATTAAGTAGTTTGGGACATGGATTGGAAACTCAAAATATGTGATCTCTGCAACGTTTGAGCAGTTGTGGAGAAGATAGGAAAAAATATTTGAATGGAAACTTTGAACAAAATGTTACCAAAGACCTTAACAAATTACTTAAACTTCCTGAGACCCTGTTTTGCCATCTATAAAATGGATATGATTAAATGCTTACCTCATAGGAGTGTTTAAGGGTTAACAGATATTGTACGTGAAAGAGTCTAGCTCAGTGTCTGGAAGATGGATGATATTAACTAATGTTTCTTTAGGTTGGAATGCTCCCTGCGCCCCCTACATGCTCCTCTCCCCTGTAAAATAAACAAACAAACAAACAAACACCCTCCAAACTTCAAACATCTTTCAAGAAACAGCGCAAAAGGCACCACACCACAAAGCCTTTCCAAACAACTCCAGACAGGGTAGCCCTTTGTTTAAAAGCACTGGGCTTTTGAAATCAGAAGAGATTCCCAAGTTTAAAACCGGGTCTGCCATTTAGTAACTCCATGACCTTGGGCACGTTACTTATCCTCCCTGTAACTAGGTTTCCCACGTGTAAGACGAGAACATCTTGGTACATAACCTCATGCAGTTGTGAAGTATTAAACGAGATATGCACAAAGAATGCTTAGCACAGTCCCAAGTCCTCTATTAAGTATTGTATAGTAGGAATAGAAGTAGTAATAGAAAATTTCCTCTTCAGTGAAGTGTTTATAAAAATGCCTCCCAGGGTTGCAATATTCTGATGCAAAAGTCTTTAAAACTCTAATGCTGAACAAACCTAAGGGATTGGAATATACCTTGCGATATTTGAGGCAAAGTTCTAACCTCACGTTACGGAATATGCTTTCCCTGAACGAGGGTGGGGTGGGGGAGGGAACAGCTACTACTAATTAATGGTAAATAAACCAGAAAATACATCCCAGGGCACAAGCAGCAGAAGCCCAAAGAGCAGTATTAAGCACTGCAACTGCAAACCGGGCCTCAATAATTCCCTGGAGTTTACCTCTTACGCCCCCCTTCCTTTTGAGTCGCGCAAGCGTACACAGATTTTGTTCCTTTCTCCCTCATGCCCCCGCCTCCAACCCCCCCCCCCCGTCTGCCTCAACACGCAGGCGCAACTCTTCAAATCCCGTCCCTTCCCCCGTCCGCTTTCTCTTATTTCGTTCCCCCTCCTCTTCCAGCACCTCGGCAGGTTCAAACTCTTCTCCGTGAGGGTGGCGGCGATCGAAAGGTCACGTGATGAGCATCCTGCTGCCCAACATGGCGGAGTTCGACACCATCTCGGAACTAGAGGAGGAGGAAGAAGCGGCAACGTCGTCGTCGTCGTCGTCGTCGCCGTCGTCGTCGTCGTCGGTATCAGGGCCAGACGACGACGAGGAAGATGAGGAGGAGGAGGAGGAGGAGGAGGAGGAGGAGGAAGAGGAGGAGGAGGAAGAAGAGGAGGGGGAGGAGACGCCGCCCCCACCTCGGGTTGTGAGTGAGGAGCATCTGCGGAGATTTGCCCCCGATCCTGTATTGGTGCGGGGAGCCGGCCACATCACTGTGTAAGCAAGAGGGGGCCATAGGGTTTGAAAACGCTGAGATTTGTCGACAGAGGAATGAGAAGGTGATCGATCCACAGGGGCCTGTGGAGTGGGGGAGGGCTGACTGAGGCAGTTAGAAAAGGACACCTGGTCTAAATGGAGAAACCGAGGGAGATAGGTGCAAAGGAAGTGAGGAAGAATGCAAATATGATGCACTGACATCAGGTAAAGAGTGAGTATAGGACGGGAAAGTTAGAGGTTTGAGAGCCAGAGGGATAGGAGTAGAGGTGAGTCTCCTTGCTTCTGTGTATGCTGGCAAGTAAATAGTCTTTAAACTGCAGGATGCACCAGAGGATTCTTTACTGCTGGGATTGGTGTGTAGTGAAACACGGTGACTGCTGTGACATGTGACAAGACCTAGGCTTTCTTCAAAACAGAAATGTGATATGTTTTGTGAATAATATTAGAGAATATCCACCTACCCACATATTCATTCATCCATTCTTCCTATCTAATCCGTATATGAATGAATACAATAATCCTTTCCATGGCTTGATAATTCCTCATTCTGACGTTCTGTAAATATCACAGGTAGAGGTTCAAATTAAGAGGCAGTTGTGAAAAGTAAAAGAGCAATGGATTGAGAGTAAGGACTCTTGGATATTAGTCCCAGCTTTGCTTCTTACTGGCCCTGTGATCTTGCTCAGGTTGCTTCCTATTTCTGGGCCTTAATTTCTCCATCTGTAAAATGAAGGGTGGGGGTAGATGGTTTCCTAAGCCTTTCAGTTCTGAAATAATTTAAGATACCTACAGGAGATTTTGTATGCCCAAATATAAATATGCAGACATTAAATACTTCCAGAAATGAGTCCCCCAGGAGCCGAGGCTGATTTTTTGAAAACTTATGCAGTGACTTTTTTAAAAAATTGAAATCTTGGATCATATTTAAGAAAATAAGAGTAGGAGAGACCTCATAGCATTGTGGTTGCAAAGCAAAAGAAAATTTTAATGCCTCTCTGGGCTTTGAAGAGTGCTTTTTTTTTTATGTGCTTGGGCTGTAAATACCTGGAAGTTTGAGTGTGTCGTGTTCATCCTCTTAACTCTGCTTTTACTGCATTTTCCTATCATTGCCTCTAATTTTGATAATGGCTCACCTAGTCCCTTTGACTTTCAATTGAGTTCGTATTATCAGAAATCATATGATATGCAACACTTCCCCCCTCATGTTAGCTTTTAACATGTCAAATATTTTGATTGTAATATACTTTTGTGATCTTTGCATGAAATATGTTAAGAAAGGTTTTGAAATTGTGGAAGAGTATGGGGAGATTTTTAGACCTGCTTTTTGGTTAGGCAATTATTTTAACCAAGTTTTTCTTGGTCCAAGAGTTTTGCAGATAGCCTACAATGATAGATGCCAGCTTACTGTGCTGTTTTACTTTTATTCCTTTCATCACTAGGGAGACAATTTATTACTCAAACTAATTATGGTTCTGGCACCAAAGGTTACTTTCATGTAGATTATTTTACATGACTGAACAGAAAAAGGGTTTTTATTCCAGTCTATAATTTTATATTTCAACATTCCACCCCTCCTTATTTTCTAACATTCAGAAAACAGAGGAGGGGCAAAAAAACAGAATTTAAGTTACCAGAAACTTATTTGTGATTCCATTCTATCACACAATCATGGGGAAGCACTTATCAACCAACTTTCAATTAAAAGCAAAGCACTGGAGCGCCTGGGTGGCTCAGTCGGTTAAGCATCTGACTTCAGCTCAGGTCATGATCTCACGGTTTGTGAGTTCGAGCCCTGCAATCTGGCTCTGTGCAGACAGCTCGAGCCTGGAGCCTGCTTCAGATTCTGTGTCTCCCTCGCTCTCTGCCCCTCCCCTGTTCACACTCTGTGTCTTTCTCTCTCAAAAATAAATAAACATTAAAAAATAAATAAAAATAAAAGCAAAGCACTGACACTTGCCATATCCAGGCCCTTGTGACAGGTGTAATGTCCCTCCCAGCTTAAAAATTCTGGAGTTGGGAGTGTAAAGTAGTGGTGCTGGTAGTAACTATTGGTATTAATGGAAGCCTGAAAAGCAGCAAACCAGTACTTGTATCACTAACCAATGTATATAGTTTGGAAAGTTATTTAGCTGTATTCTATAAATTCTCTCAACTAAAAAGCACACTTGATGTTAAATGTGTGAGATTTGAAAAAAATTAAATGTTTAGGAGATTCTACTGAATCTAAAGAACTGGCCTTTCTATGGTAGTAAAACTTTCCTTATATAAGGTAAAGTACGATCCTTATAAAAGTTAATCTAATTCTCAGATGTCTAAAATAACCAGCTTCTGTTAAATTTTTTTCCAGCATGAGAGAGTTGCCCTGTCTGAAAGACACTATCCCACTCCCTTTTCTTCCCATTTTCTGTGCAGTTGTCTAATCTCTAGAGGACTTTGTTTCTTTTTCAAGATTTAAAATTTGAGAACCATTGCTTCGAACTCAGTATATTTTAAGCCATCATTTTCCCTCCCCACATTGTGCATTCCAGTTGCCCCATTTCTGACCTTGATACCACCACTCTAATCTTCTGGGGTAGGTTTTCAAATCCTTGAGTCATTTTAACTCTTCCTTCTTCTTGATTTGTCCAATGCCATTCTGTCCCAGAATTATGTCATCATATCTTTTGAAATGTCTATTAGATTTTTCATTTTCTCCATTTCTACTGGCACCACTCTAGGTTGCCATCATCTCCACGGTCTGCCACCTCTCTCCACTCCAATCCATCCTGCATGCTTATGCCAAACTAATTTTCTTAAAACACAGTTTAATCATGTCGCTTTCCTGCTGAAAAACCTGCACTAGGTCTTAATTAGGTCTGAATTGTTACACTCTCTTCTTCCAGCCTCAGAAGTCAAGGAGCTCCTTCATTTGTCCAGAGCTCACTGCAACACTTGTGCCTTCTATAGCCTTCTCTTCCAGCTTCCTCCCAAATCTTGCTCCATCAGGCATCCCCATCTCTCTAATATTACCTCTCTCTGCATCAGCCTATAGACATATTCAGAGTCTCTCTCATTCTTTAAAAACAAAATAAAACAAAGCCTTCCTAGACCTATGTTCCCCTTTAGCTACTGTCTTGTCTTTCTTCCTTCCCTCTCCAAATTTCTTAATAGCTACATTTACCATATCTATTTCCTTTTCACCCCTCTCTAACCTGGATTCTGCCATCATGACCACAGATGGGGGGAACTAGCCTTGTTAAGATCACCACCATGACCCTCTGTTGCTACATTAGTGGGCTTTTCTCATTCCCTGGCTTTCTGGTCCTCTCTGCTATATATGACACTTAAAATGACTCCCTCTTTTTTGGAGGCTTCTATTCCAGGGGTCACAAACACACAAGCCTTCAGAGGTAAGACAGGTCACAGAAAATGGTGCAGCATGAGTAATGACTGGGCTTTAGTTGAACTGGAAGGTGGTATATGTTTTGCCTAATGGTATTCAGATTCTGATTTTGTAAAAATCCTAGGAATTCCTTGGCCACTTCACTTTCCTGGACTCCCTGTATTTTTCTGACTATTTTTAACTCTATCATTCACGGGCTTCTCTTATTTTCTTGACCCTTGAATACCAGTGGTCTCTGAGATTTTGTTCTCAACTTGCTATTCTTCTCATTCCCTACTCTGCCTAGATGATCTTATCTTGATTACCATGGTTTCAATGATCTGACATCTCCCAAATATGTATCTCTGTGCCAGACTTTGCTCAAACCTTCACCTGGGCGTCTTCACCTAACAGCCCAGTATCATCCTAAATTCAACATATTCATAACAGAACTCATCCCCCTCGCACCCCATTATATCTCCATCCCAACCCTTTAAAAAAATCCCCCCTATAACTGTTTTTTCCATCTCAGTTAAATGTACCTCCACCTATCCCATTATTTATCCTTGGTTCCTCTTCCTCACTTACACTTATCAGCAAGTAAAATAATATTGAACCTAAAAATTTCTTCTTTTCCTCCCTACTGGCACTTCCCTGATTCAGGCCCCTTTCACCATCCTAACTAATCAACTTGCCTTTATTGTCATTACCTTCACATCCATTCCTCAGCCTGCTGCAAAAATTAAGATACCACTGTACTGCTTAAGACTGTTCTGTGGTTTTCCCCTTACCTGCCGGATAGAATCCAAGCCCCATAACATGGCATATAGAATTGGACCTTGCCTATCTGTCAGCCTAATCTTCTGATATTTCCTCTATGGATCTAGTATTTTCCTGTTTTTAGCATGCTGTTTCTTTTTTTTATGTTTATTTATTTTGAGAGAGAGAGAGAGCAAGGGAGGGGCAGAAAGAAAGGGAGAGAGAATCCTAAGCAGGCTCCACACTGTCCGCGCAGAGCTCAGCACATGGCTCAGTCCCACAAACCGCGAGATCACGACCCGAGCTGAAATCAAGAGTTGGACTGTTAACCGACTGAGATACCCGGGTGCCCCTTTAGCATGCTGTTTCTTATCTCTTTGCCTCTCCTCCATCTAGAATTCCAGGACCCACTACCCTTACCTCAGCTCTCCATATATCACCACCTCCTGCAAATCTTCTCTGCCCCCACTAAATTGTAAGCTGCAATAGCAGGAGCAAGTTTTACTTCCCTCTGAATTTTTTTTGCCTAGCACAGTGCTTAACCTGAAGTAGACAATCAATAAAAGTAAATTGAAGGAATATTGGTTCACTTTAGTAACACTCAATATCCCTACCATAATGCATGCTATATTACAGGCCCTCAACAAATATTAGTTACTCGACTAACGCGGTAGGGAGTACTTGTGATTCTGAGCAAAGATACATATGGCTACAGTAATATCACCAGTCCCAGTGATGGGTGTTATGGTATGGCCTTACCTCTGAAATCTTTGTTAAGGTGTCAGAATACCCCTGTCTATTTGTATCATCTTAACATTTTGGCTTTCTAATTACTTTAACAAGATACTAATCTTTTAACATGGAATTAATTATAATTTCTTCAGAATAGAATGAGCTACCCATACTAATTGTAATTCCAATTCTGGAGAGGATGATGATGATGAGTGGATATTTGGGGGTTTTTTCCAATTAAAAAATTATATAACAAAATTAACTTCACAGATCTGAGTTTATAGAAACAGACACAATGAAATGTCTCTTAGAAATATTAAATGTTTTGGAAATACTATATATCTGAGGGATATAACTTAGTATCTACCAATTTTCTTATTGATATTCTAGGATAAGTATTTGGACCCCATGTTTTGAAATATGAGGAAAATTCTATTCCATGAGATCTTTTATTTTTAGGCATTATCACACTCTTTGTATTACTTAAAACATAGAGATATTTACCCTTGATAGTATATCTATATAGAATTTAGTAGAGAGTTACCAATTCTCAGGGACTTATAAAATTGTCTCATAAAAATTAACCTATAAAAGCTAAAGTTATTGCATATAGAATTGAAAAAAGATGACCACATTTGCCAAACGGTGCATTTCTGCAAAAACTTAGCACTACAATTATTGATACTTCTCAAATCAGTAAATGGCATGCCTTTTTGTAAACAACTGTCTTTGAGGAATTATGGTGATGCATTGTTAATATGTGTTTGTATAAAGTAAATATTTTATAATATTTTAGGCTTTCAGAATACTGAAATATGGTAACTTGCCATTTTACAGTGTTGCAAGACATGATTATTTTCATATAAAAGATTAAAGAGATTTAACTGTAATGTTTTTGAAAATATCTTTGAATTTTATGGCATAGACTTTTCTTTTTCATGGTATAGTAAATAAAGTTCAATGCACACACTTCAGAATTGTTACTGTAAGTACATAGTTTTCTTGTCAAATCATGTTTCTTGTTGGCAGAATTTTACTAGTTTGATCTATTTTCTTAAATAACCTGAACACATAAACTTTAATTTGTATAGGGTTTTCAAAGGTTGGTGTAGCCATTTCCAAAAGGATTAAAAACAGTGAGGGGCATAGAGAGGGAGAGATGAGGGAAGAGCAACTAAGAGGACTCATCCTTCTTTGCCTCAGCTTCCTTTACTCCAAAAAATCATCCAAGAAATTAAAAATTTGAAGCATTGAAGACTCTTGGCAAATAAAATACAATCATTAGGAACCATCAACGAGGACAGCTTCAAATACATAATAGGCTCTATATTTAATGAAGCTGATAAAATGGACAGTGTGAGAAGTTCCCAAGTGCCTATTTGTTTAATGCTGAAAAACCCCACATCTCGACTAATGCCTATCACTAATCAGTAATGGGTAGATGATCTTGTCTAACCTTTGTGGACTCAGAGTTGTTAATAGTTTGTTTATGAAATAGAGCTGAGGTGTTTATTCAGCAGCAGCCATTTCAACATTTTTCTAGTAGCTATCAAGTGAAATGTTATGCCTAAGGTTATGTGAGTTAAGTATTCTTTTTAAGTGCTGAGTCTCTTAATGAAGAAAGATAAGAAATTCCTGGCAGGGAGGAATAGTATTGCTACTGCCTTTTACCCCAGATTCTGAGAGTGTATCAGGCCTGGTTTGCCTATCTTTATACCTTTTGAAGTGTATATATATGTGTGTGTTTATATGTACATGTATACACACACATACATATATGCCATAAAGGAATATTTTAAAAAGTAAAATTATACTTTCTTTACCATTTCTAATATATTTTTTATATTTTAGAAAAGATGGTCCCTTTATATATTAAAGAAAAAATTAGTAATGTGAATATAGCAAGAATATATTGAGAACTTGAGCACTGGCCTAAGTACCATGAAAAAAACCCAGAAAATAAAAAAATAAAGTACAAGCCATGCTTTACAAAACTAATAGGAAAATTGCTTTTAAGATACTTATATAGAGCAGCAAAGAATAATGAAAAATATTTTATCAGCTGTTGAATTGTATAGTAAAGATTTGAAGTGGCTGTGAGTATTCAGAGAAAGGGGGATCCATGAAAGTTTGAACATTCAAGGCATTACAGAAGGGGTTGGGACTTAACTTGGGCCTTGAAGGTTGAAAAGGATTTAAACTAGGGAGGGGAAGCAAGGGGAACCACCTGAGCAAAGATAAGAGCCAATATGACAGTTGCAATGAAAAGGAAGGAATTGTTATGAGAATGATTTCAAATGAACAAATAACAGGACTTGGAGCCACCTCAGAGCAAGCAAGGTGCAAAAAATAAGAGAAGGAAGGTGCAAAACCAATACCAAGGTCTAGGTTAAAGAGAATCAATGTGCCACTGATAGAGACAAGAAATTTGAAAGGGGCTGTAGTTTCCAATGAAAACATAACATTTAATTTTAGACATGAGTTTACTTGAGGTGGTATTATTTTAGCAAGATATCCAGATGGAAATTCTTAGTATGCAATTAGAGATGAGGGACCAAAGAATATTGGAAAATATAGAACTAGAGATATAGATTTGATGGTCATCAGCATAGAAGTAATATCAAAGTTATTAAATATAGATGAACTTTTAAAGCTCCCGTAGAAAGACAAGCAGGTGACTAAAAGCTAAATTTTGGGAAAAGGCAAAGAATGTTAAAGAGTGAAAGGATGGGAGAGTGTAAAGCTGCAAAGTCAAGGGAAAATTTTCTAAGACGAGGACATAAAATTGGCAATAAATAAGACATGATGAACTTGTCTTTCTGAATAAATTTACTCAGTAAGAGATTATTTTCAGTAAAATGACAGCATCATAAGGCAAATTCTGAATGGTTAAGAAAGGAGGGAATATTAAAGAAATGGAAATAGGAAAGGAAAGTTCACTTGCCTGGTGACAAATACAAAGAGAATAGCAAAGCTCAGAAGTTTTAAGATAATAAAAATATTCCATATATTTTGAGGGATACATCTGTCTATATCCTACTTATTTCATATCTAGTAAAAGAATGGCAGTTTGGAAAAGCTATAATGGCAGCAATCTCTAATGAGGTAGGAACGTGTTTTTTTTTTAATTGACATAATTACCATATATTGTTATATTAGTTTTAGGTGTACAATACAATGATTGAATAGTTCTGTACATTCTCAGTACTCATCAAGATAAGTGTACTATTAATCCCCTATATTCATTTTACCCATTCCCCACCCACCTCTCCTCTGGCATCCACCAGTTTCTTCTCTGTGTTTAACAGTCTGGTTTTGGTTTGTCTCTTTTTTCTATATTTATTTGTTATGTTTCTTAAATTCCACATATGAGTGAATTATATAGTATTCTGTCTTTGTATGACTGACTTATTTCACTTAGCATTATATACTCTAGGTCTATCCATCTTGTTGCAAATGGCAAGATTTCATTCTTTTTTATGGCTGAGTAATACTCCTCAGTGTGTGTGTGTGTGTGTGTGTGTGTGTGTGTGTGTGTGT
>JAQQST010001146.1:0-13369 GCA_028646485.1 Cryptoprocta ferox | reverse complement strand
CGGTAGCGGGAGCGGAGAGCGGACCCCAGAGAGCCCTGAGCAGCCCCACCGCCGCCGCCGGCCTAGTTACCATCACACCCCGGGAGGAGCCGCAGCTGCCGCAGCCGGCCCCAGTCACCATCACCGCAACCATGAGCAGCGAGGCCGAGACCCAGCAGCCGCCCGCCGCCCCCCCCGCCGCCCCCGCCCTCAGCGCTGCCGACACCAAGCCCGGCACCACGGGCAGCGGCGCAGGGAGCGGCGGCCCGGGCGGCCTCACATCGGCGGCGCCTGCCGGCGGGGACAAGAAGGTCATCGGTGAGGGCCGGACGGGGACGGGGGTGGGGCCGTAGGGAAGCCTGGCGGCGGAACCGTTACCCGAAGCGGGGCGAGCCGGCGGGCGCGCGGCCGGCGGGGACCGACTCGGTGGCGCGCGGCCGCCCCTCCCCCAACCCGCGCCCTCGCGGACGCCGGCCCGCCCGGTCCGCGTGCCCGGCTCGCGCGCTCGCGCGCACGCCGCCTCCCGCGCCCCCTGCGGACCCCGCGCGATCGCGCGCCCCTCCCCCCCCCGGGCCGCAGCGCGCCGCCGACCGCGTGTGCGGCGGGGTCCCTCCCCTCTCCGGCTGCCGCGTGCGCTCGGGCCCGCACGCTGTTGTTCCGTCCCCCCGGCCCGCTCCCTTCCGCGTGTACCCTGAGGGCGCGGCGCGCCGCCTACGCAGGCCCGTGTGGGCCGGACGCTTCCCCTTCCCTCACGTGCTCCCCGCCCCGCAGCCGCGCCCGCCCGCCGGGGCCCGCGCCCAGGGCCTGCTCACGGTCCTCTGCCTCCCCGAGCTCACCCACGTGGGCCGCTGGGCCCGCGCGCGGCTGTCAGGGGGTCTCGGGCCGCTGCGGAGCGCGTGCGGGGCCGCGTGCCCCAGCGTGCCGGGTTTAAGAAAGGACGTTTGGTAATCGTGGGTCTTTTTGTGTTTTTGTGTGTTTTTCCCCTCCTCCAGCAACGAAGGTTTTGGGAACAGTAAAATGGTTCAATGTAAGAAACGGATATGGTTTCATCAACAGGTGAGATGACCGCCACTGTAGTCTCCGTCCTACCTTTCCCACGCTCTGCTCCTTGGGTAGGCCCTGCGGGCTTGGAAGGGGTTAAGCATGGGTAGCTGGTTCCTTCTGGTGTGGTAGTGAGATTTCGTTTTCCTTTGAAGACTGAAGGGATCGGGGAAACTAGAGATCGTCTTTGTTTTGCAGCTAAATATTAATTTAAAGCCAGTGGAAGAGGCTGCTTCTGGCATAGAGCGATTGATTTCAAAGGCAAGCGCAGTGAGCGAGCCAACTCTCAACAGGGCAAACTGAGGAAACCAGGATCTGGTCTGATTCTCTGAGGCGCATTTTTATCCTTGTCAACGTTAGTGAAATGGGTATTGAACAAACAATGTGATGTGACCCACTGGATTAGTACGTAGAGATTATTTCTAAGTGGTTAGCCTCTGGAGGGAACAAGATTTGACAGTGAGGTCTTGTCATCTTGACTGTTAATGTTATATCGCCTTTGTTTAACGTTTCAGTACATGGAGACCTTGGATAAATTTCACATTAGGACTACAGTTTTTGTTTGCTCCTGCAGTAGCATGTGCAAGAAAGTACCCTTTTCCCTTTCACAGGTTTTTTTTTTTTAATTTCTCCTACTTTTTTGTCCTCATCTTCAGATTAGGCCTTTGAGTCGTTTGTAGCAATAGTTTGTAGTCGTTTGTAGCAATAGTGATAACGTGCAGCTTTCACACACTACTCTTCGTGGTCTCCCTTGTGAGCCGGGCATCATTTCCAAGATGGCTGCCAAGCAAGGCTACTAGTGCAGTTGCATATGGGTGTAGAGCACGGTGTGTGCTCTAGCGTATTGCCCTTACAGGTAGGATACCTTCATCTCCGCGGCTTCTTACCTTCTTGCTTCAGAAGGCATTCAACAACTAGACGTTCAAAAGAACATCTGAGAGTAGGAAATAACACTGAGTGTTTGTGTAATGGACACTGCAAGAAACCAAGTGGGCAAGATCAAGCTTAAAGACAGACATGATTGGCTGATGAAAAACCTTTCATTACTCAACCATAAAGTATTGTGGAAATGCGCAAAGCAGAAGAGATTGTAAGCATTTGGTGGTCTTTTTCCACGTTTGTAGTTGTGGGGGAAACATGTAAGTTTTTTTGATAAGGGAATGCTTGGGTGCTTATATTTGAAGACTTTTTAGTTGCTCTCTGTTAGCATTTAGGTTAATATTTCCATCTTATTCTGATTCTCTTTATTGGACTATACCTTAAACCAATTAGTTTTCAAATTAAAGTATGCTTATTACTTTGGAAGGGTGTTAAAAATGCAAATTCCTGAATTCTTTCTTCCCAGCGCATATTCATTGGTTCTAGGGTACATTTTTAACAAGAATTCCAAGTGATTATGTCTTGTGGGCCATACATTGAAAAATCATTTAATTTTTGACCCAATGTAATGGTGATGTCTACATTAGAAGGGACTGTAATTTGCAGTGTTTCTTGTGGTTAAATTGTATTTTGTGTGTGTTTTAAAAATTGTATACGTGTGCCTTATGTTTTGGTATATTTTGTTAAGTGGACAGAGGTTAGGATTTTTTAAGTGAACAATTTATATCCAAGATAAAAGTTTATTTACGTATTCTAAGTTTTTTATATCATGAGAAGCCATTCCTTGCCAACTTGAAATTAACCCAATTGGTAGTCCTCCAAGGCAAGTTAAATGTAAATTGACTTTCTGCGATCCTTTGTTTGGATTGTCCTACTAATCTCAACTATTTTGTCAAGTTAACTGGTTTAAATGTGCTTTGTGTTTCTAAACTGGTCAGTTCAATGATTGTAAGACTTTCTAGTCGCTGTAAAATGTGACTGCAATAAATCCAGGAGAGGTTTACCTTGATGAAGGGAAAGTGTAGGTCTCAAAGAACTATAGTCTGGAAGTTTGCAACTTGGTGGGGGATGTAGGCAGGGGTGGAGGCACCTGGCTGTTGATGGGGGGGAAGGGGGTGGTGGGGAGGTAGACACTGCTGCTTCTGTATAAAGGAGAGGACGTATGTAGTCTTTGGGATGATTGCTGCGACTCTAACTTTAACCTTGGGAGTTCTGTGAGTTACATTCTAGGTTATTCAAATTTTTCTAATTAAAGTATTTTTTTCTGGTGGTAAGGTGCCTTGTATGAAAGGCTTAATAGCAGAGAGCTTTTAAAACATCAAACGTTTGGGTGCTTTTGTGAGGCTACAGAATCTAGGAATTTTGCGAAATTCGTGGTTAGTCTTCCTGCACTGTCTTGAGAACGATAATTGGATTATGTGACTAGAGGGGTTTATTGAACACCACTACCACATCCCCCCCCAATTAATTGCTTTTCATTTTATTAGGAAAGTCTTCACTCAAAACTGTTGAAAGATGTCATTAGAAGGATGCCACAGGGATCAGTGGTTTCAGGGTTTGTTCTGTTTTTAAAATCTGGAAACCTGGTTTTTGTCTTTGCTTCCAGCTCTTGAGGATTAATTTCAGCTCACCAAACTCATGAAAAGTTACCATGAGTCAGAAACAAATTTTCAGTGAGACATGGATCTTTCATAGTGACCACAAGAGAAATACTCTGTTCCCTAGAGTACTTAAGAATGCTTGCTTAATCATTCTAGAGTTTGGGGGTGGGCAAGGAATTTGGAGCAGAGAGAATCCCAATAGGGAAGGGGGCACAAACTGGTGACCAACTGGCTGAATCTACCCCCAGATGTGTTGTTTGGACAACAGTGTCTTGAGATGTATTAGAATTAATTACATACTTAAAATAGGGAGGTTATCCCCAAAATACAAAATATTCAAGTTATCTCTTAAGATCTGAATTTTAGCTTTGGGGCCTGAAGTCCCATGTAGATAAAAATTAGCTGGCTGTGAGTATTACGACTTTTAAATAGGACATACATTCTCTTTATTTACTGCAATATGTCAGGCTTAGTTTTCTCCTGTTGTTGACTTCCTGCCTGGCCTCTGTGTATGCATTTGAATTTATTACCTGTGGTCTAGGAAGATGTATAATAAACCAAGCCAAGGAAGGGCTTAGCTATCCCTCTTTAGCAAAAATACTTAAGTCTTGGTTTAGTCTCTTTTTTGGGGATTCCATGGGTATGTAACTGATGAAGGTGACTTCCTTCACATGGTGATGGCACATAAAAGTAGCTAATGTTTGTCAAGCACTAAACTCCAGGAACTGTTGTAAATGCTTTAGGTGAACTAAGCTGTTTAATATTTAAAATCTTTGAGGTGTAGACACTATTTTGAGGACAGAGAGGTTGAGTAATTTACCCTAGGAAGCATGGCAGAGTTAGGATTTGAACTCTGTTTTCTGACTGAATTTTAGACCCTAGCCTTCTTCAATTTGGTTGGTGTCCACAAAGTTACAGGTAATCTCTTAGGGTGGCTATTCTTAGCCATTGAAAGACTGTTTTCCTCAGTGATACCAAGCATATCACTGGAGCTCCTGTATGTGCTCACTATTCCCTGGATTTTAAAAACTTTCTGCTTTGCACTGCCTATTTCATGTAGTTAGGTATTGGAATAATAGGCCCAGTTTAGTGTGCAGATTGGCTTTACAATTAAGGACCTGCTTAATAACTAATACTGGGATGCAGTAGAGGAATTGAAGGAGAGAGCTGTTGGCCCTTATCTCATTTCTTGAATCTTTTCATTCCATCTTTATATGACCTGCAAACTAAGAATGGATTTTACCTTTTTAAGGGTTATTTAAGAATATGTGATAGTGTGACCTGACGTGGCCTAAAATATTTACTGCCTGGTTCTTGGATTTTAAAATGTATAGACCTGTGGAAAAGTGATTGCCAAGTCTCAGGCTATTAAAAATCAGACTGAACTTAATCATGCACAGTAAGGTCTATCTCTAAATCATAGAAAGCGTGGGTAGTCTGTAATATAGTGACTAAATGTTGTGGCACTAGGGAAGATTTCGTGTGCTATTAAGGAATGATGGGTGGATGGAAGCATAAAAAATAGATCTAAGTAGTCCCTAGTCCCCAGGGCAGTGATATCATTGGCAGTCTTGAAAAAGCACTGTTATTGGTTGGGGGGGAGGGGTTTTGATTTCAGAACTGAGGCTCTTCAGACAGTGCATTATATGCAAGCCACTTGAGGATTAATTTACATGCTGGTTGTGTTAGCTGGTGATCTTAAGTTGGCCAGAAGTAATCCTGGTTCATGAAGTCACTGATAATATAAAAGCTTTTCATCTTAAGTCTAGAGAACGAGCGTATTCATCAGCTGTTTTCCAAGTACTGGGGCTGAGTTTTCTCTACCTTTCAATCTTAGCCTTTGCAAACAACAATCTAGCTCACCTGAGGCAGAGTGGTAGAAAATAATGTGGGCATAGTGCGCCTGCTGGGCATAAGGCATCTTTGATAGGAAAACAAGTAAAAAGATAAGTGGGGTGTATGATCTTATGGCCATCTGCAGAACTTGGAAATTGGTGTCTGTATGCTTTGGGTTATGGAGCGTATAGATGCTAAATCCTAGGTTTTTATGACTGTAGAATTAATAATTTGTGTAGTTGAGCAATTTAAGCTGTTAAAAGGGCATGGTGTGGTAATCTGCAACAAGGTAATAGGATAAGAGCATTTAGTTATGGATAGATGAACTTACATGTTAGGTTTTCATTTAAGGCAGTGTTGTGGATTGGTAAAAAATTGCCTGAAATTTTAGGACTTTTTTTTCTTACATTTATTAGTTTTGAGAGACAGAGCACAAGTGGGGGAGGGGCAGAGAGAGAGGGACACTTGGAATCCACAGCAGGCTCCAGGCTCTGAGCTGTCAGCACAGAGCCCAACATGGGGCTCGAACCCACGAACTGTGAGATAATGACCTGAGCCTAAGATGCTTAACCTACTGAGCCACCCAGGCGCCCCAAATTTTAGGACATCTTAAAATGTTTTAATCTGGATAAATTTAGTAGTATAAGAGTTTATTGCTGGCTACATGTTTTTACCTTCATTGTGCTAAGTTAGGAACTTTTAAGAGACTTCTATTTTTAAATCCCAGCAGTATTTTTTTCTTTAGCATTTTCCCAACTTAAAAACAGTAACACTCTCTTTTTTTTCTTCAGCTGCTCACTATCTGCGATTCGTTTTTCCTTGAAGTCAGTACGGTGTCCTCATTTGCTGAATAAGGACAATACTAGTTAGGTGTGAGAAAACCTGAGAGGTGGGGTTTTTGTGAAAATTTTTCAGTATAAATAATGCCCTTAATAACAGTAGGAGGTGGAGTAAGTACGTAGAAGAGCATACGTAGTAGAGCATACACCTGAGTGCAGAACAGGACCGTGTGCTATATGGAATGACACTGTTGGAATGTTGCTGTCTATACAGTAACCATTAGACTTTTACGGAAGTGTAGTTAGTGTATGCGTCTGAGAGGCTGAATTTTTTAATTTGAATTTTGAAACATACCAATTTAGTGTTTGTTTTGAACCACTTTCTTTTGAACAGCTTGCATTTGTGAACCTACTTTTTAGAAGTGTGAAATATAGAGCAGATTATGGAGGCTTAGTATAAAAAAATGAAATACTAGGCTTTTTTAATAATTAATTTGTACATGTTTAAATGTAAAACCAATTTTACCTGTTTTTACCTTATTGTGGCTACTGGAAAATAAACTTAGATACAAATATCCCTATGTTGTCCAAAAGTAGTGCATTCCTGTGAAACCTTTCGTTAAAGTGAAGTGGTGTACAAGTTAAAGTGAACTTTTAGATGACCGGGCAAACCTGTATTTAGCTTGCATTTTATTTCTTTTGGACAGCAGTACTAGGCACTGAACTGCAAGTAAAATAATTGCGTCAAGTGGCAGCAGTATCGGTGGGTTGAGGTTTGATTATAGTGTGGTCTTTAGGTAAGTGTTTTATCCCCACTATCCATATAAGGTAACTTGCCCCAGATCATGTAGCTGGTAAAGTTTCAAACCTACTTCTTGATGATCCATTTTGGTCAGCTTATTTTGATTGCTGCTTTTCCCTCTTTGGTAAGATCTCTATCTAGTAGCCATAAGCATGCATTATTTGCCAGTATTCCTTTAGACAGGGGTCTACTCCACAGCTGTTTTTATATGACTTGTGAGCCCAAAATGGTTTTTACATTAGGGGAGGGGATATGTAGCAGAGCCTTCGTCTATTTACATGGAATAACTTGGAGAGTAGGGGGTTAATGATGGTGCCTACCTCGTGGTTGTGAGAATTGAATGGTATGTACAGTTAAAGCACTTGGGACAGTGTCTGGAACTTAAATCCCTCAATAAGGTAAGCTGCTATGTCTAGGTTTTCCCATTTTGCAAGTGAAGGAGATCTAGTGAGGTGGCAGCTTTTCCAAGGTTGCACAGTTAATAGTGGAATGAGGACAAAAATTGGATTTTCTTTTAGCAGTACCTTGAATTTCTGCACACTTAAGTTGCAACTGAATTGACTTGGTGCATCCAAACTGTAATATTCTATCTTAGCTAAAACTGAATTTTTTTTTTGAGCTGTCAAATGTCATCTTAAAATCAGATGCACTTTGGCCTCGGTAATTCCCTGAGGCTGGTTTGTTGTCAAAAGACTAAATGAGTGCTTTTGTCTAGCATGACAATTAATGACCCTGTGAAATAAATGTACTTACATGAAAGTCTATTAGGATACCAAATAATTCTTTATCTAGTTAACTAGCACCTGACACCCTTCACCCCAGTTATGGCCTATGGTGGTCAGCCCTGCCCCTGTTGAGAGTTCCTGTTCTAGATTTTGCCCGCCTTTCCTACTCAGTACTTCCCCTTGGGGCCCTAGGGTTTAAAATTCAAGCCTGTTGGAGATCTAAATAGTGATGGCTATGGAACTGTTTGTATGATGCCTGAGGACCTATTTGACAGATGGGCATTATGTCAACCATTAATTTCCTAGGTGTTTCTAATATTCAGCTAACTTTAAATAGAGATCAATTTTCCGTCACATGCCTTGAGTGGTTTTTGCAGTGTTCTGCATGTGTGTAGGTTTTTCTTGTAAAAATTTAAAATTTTGTTCCCATAAATTATGTGTCCTCATGCTACGCGGGTTCTGTGGTGCAGCATTTGTTGTTCCATGGTTCAACAAGGAGCCAACAACAGTCAGCCAGTCAGTCTAGTTCATTGTAACTATTGTTACTTTTGTCATGAAACATTAGAACTGTTACTGAACCTGTTCTCTCTGATCTACTGTACAAAAATGAAGAGGAGGGGAGTCAATAAAGATCTGGAAATCTATTTCTCCTGTGGTGTTTGCTTATAATATTGCATTCACCCCAGTGTCCTGGCTAAAGAGCTAAAAGCTCATTCTCCCATTTTCCTCTCACTTCCAAAATCTATTTGTCCATAAAGTTTCCCCTACTTTTACCTCAAGAAAGAGATCTCAAAGAAACACCCTCACACACAGACCTTTAGTCTAGGCTTCCATCAATTCTGGTCTGGGCTTCTAGAATATAATATCTGGTAATGTTATCATGCCATGTTCCTCTACTCAGAAGCCTTTGCTGGGTCCTTTACCTCTGTGATAATTTAGCTGTTTTTTTTTTTTTTTAATTTTTTAAAATGTTTTATTTATTTTTGAGAGAGAGGGAGACAGAGAATCCAAAGACAGACTCCAGGCTCTGAGCTATCTGTCAGCACAGAGCTCGACGCGGGGCTCAAACCCATGAACGATGAGATCATGAACTGAGCCAAAGTCGGATGCTTAACGGACTGAGCCACCCAGGCGCCCCTATTTAGCTCTTAGTTCTTACCCTCCCCCACAGCCATATTCTCATGCCCCAGCCAGTTTGAACTCCACTTGAATTGAATTTGCTAGTTGCTGTTTTACCCATGTCCAGGACCTCCTTTCTGTGTACCTCCAGAACATTTTTCTCATTTTCCATTAACTTCTTTAAGATTTAAGGCAAATGTTGCCTCCTTTAACCCTACTTTTAAAATCCTGAAGCAGGTATTTCAGCCATATTTCTTCACAGTTTGATGAGACAGCAATGATTGCTGTAAAATGGTGTCTGATATGAAGTGAAGGGGTTGTGTGCTAGTAGGAAACCGTCTCCTTCATCTTCACCTCCTTAATTCTCCAGCACAGTGCTTGCCTGCTTGCCACAGGAATGATGGGGGTATTGATGGCACCCACGTTTGGACTTCATTGTGGTCTTTTCTTTTTCTTTAAGAACAGTTTTAGGTGTGACAAAATTGAGCAGAAAATAGATTTTCTGTGTACTCCATGCCCATGCATGCAGCCTTCCTCCGCGACAGGGTCGACTCCTGCACGACCTCTCCCACTATTCAGCACCACGGTGGTGACATTTGTTAAAATCAACACACTTACATTGACGCATTATCACATCACCCGAAGCCCACAGTTTTAGCTTGGGACTCATTCCTGGTTTAGTGCATTCTGTGAGGATTTTTTAGGAGTCATCTTTATGATCTCAAGGAGAGCTTGGAAATTGGAAATGGTGAGGAGGAACTGAGAAAGGAGGAAGCTAGTGATTAATGGAATGAGATGTATTTATGGTCTCCTACTTAAATAAGCAACAGTGCTCTAGGAGTAAGAGTGTGGTGTGCTGGAACATTGTTCATGTTTAGTAGGATAAGATGTGACAGTTGCTAGTCACACCTTCTTAATGGCTTAATAGGTCACACACTTCTTGGCCTTTTTTTAATCCTACAGTAGTAAGGTTACAACTGTTGGTAATCTCTTAGTTTTAAAAAATGAAACAAAACCAAAACTTTCTGCTTTAAATTTCCTAATGGCTGGCAGCCAGAAAGTCCCTCTGACAGTAGGAAAAATAGGGGGGAATGCACAGAGTACCAAGCTTATGCTTAATCTTCAGCATGAAATGTATTCCATTTTCTGACTTGTTCAACTTGGTTCTGTCTTGTAGGAATGACACCAAGGAAGATGTATTTGTACACCAGGTGAGTGCTTGTGTGAATGTTTACAATTCTGGTTTTAAGGGTTGTGAGAAAAAAGGGATGTTTTCTCAACTATTATTTCTTACAAAAAGGTTATTCTATCCAACCACCAAACAATTTAGTGCCCATAGGAAGTGTTTAAATGTATACATTGAAATATTGTATTGGCGGCTCAATTTAAACAGGTGTTTCTCAAATGGGTGTTAATAGTTGTAGTTTTTTAAATGATGCATCTACTCAACTCATACTAAATTTTTAAACCCAATTTCAGAGGAAGAAAAAAAATCTTCATTAACCTAAACTTGAACTAATAATGCTATAAATACACAGAGTTTGGTGAGGTGTTTGCAAATGCTGCTAGGTTTTAGCTCTGTGGTAGGGACAATATCACAATAATCATGGGGGAAGTAGGACTGAGCTGCAAAACCTGTAAATTTGAAGTGAATGCTGGGAAAAAAAAAAACTAACAAAGTAGCCTGGGTCCTTCTGTTTATGCTAAAGCACTTTGGGGATTACCTTTGGAGAATTTTGGTTGGCTTGAAAAATTTAAGAACCCTGCCTAGTTTAGGGTCAAAGTGAAAAGGCAGTATGGCAAAGTTGGTGATTACTCATTAAATACTTTTTAGATTGGCTTCAGTGTTTTAAGGGTAAAAAACTAACACAGGATTAGGTGCTACAATTCTGAACTTTCACAAGTACATATAAGAAAATACTTCAGAAAATGCTTGAACGTTAAGGAATTTTATTAAAGTAAGCCACTGCCAAGTAAACACTAATATCTCACACTTAAGTACATCATGGACTCTGTTGGACTTCATTATCTTCACAGGTGTGCCGTGGGTAGAAAAACACATTTGTATGTGTGTACTTGGGTACACTGCAGCTTTTTCACTAAGACTGTTGAAATATTATCAGCTTGTACTAAAAATTACTCTAAGAACTTTTTAGCCACTTTTTTATATTTTTATCCAAACATCAAAAGACCTAGTTGGTTTTCACACTCAACACTATTATTCAGGCAGGTGTGAGTTTGGATGGCAGCATACTTCTTAGGAAAGGCTGAGGTTGGTACTTTGTCACATTCTGGAGGTATCCTATACAGCATTCAGTGGCAATCAAGGGGGGAGCCAGATCAATTTCTTGTACATCCAGAGCCCTATCAGATAATCTGTGGGTCAGATCTGTAAGTATGGAAACATTTAAATTTTAAACACAGGGACACCTGGCTGGCTCAGAAGAGCGTACAGTTCTTGATCTCGGGCTCATGGGTTCAACTCCATGTTGGGTGTATAGATTTTTAAAAAATAAATAAGTGAACTTTAAAAAATAAATTCTAAACATAAATATGGGACTGCTCCATGTTATTTTTAAAACGTTTTATAAACTTGAATGCCGACTCCTTTGTGTTCTTAATTTCCTACTGCATGTTCAAAAGAATATACATAATTAGAAACAAGAGACAGCAAGGCTTGTCAGTCTTGTTACTTGTCAGCAACATTAAAGAGTTGGGGGAAATTGGGGTGTTTTGAAGATGCTGACTGAAGTAAGTTTGAGATTATAATTCTCCATATTTCTGCTATCCCCTATGACTGCAGGTAATTTGAGAGTTGGCTATATATGGAAGGTATGAAAAATTTGTGACAGTTTAGATGACAGATGAGATCAATTATTTGGCTGAATGCATGTCACCCACTTGGTACTTGACCCACAGGTGTCACCAATATGCTTTCCTCTTTATTTTGGAAGTGGTTTCAACATTTAGTTGTTTCTTGGGACTTTGGATGCTCAGGTCTTAGTGTATCCAGGAGACTGCAGTTCTGGGCAACTTAGCTTAATTGGCTTCAGCTTTGTTGGTTGTCCTGCCTCCTATGGAATGGAAATGCATGAGTGATCCCGTAATGGATACTGCTGTGATGTAGTAGAATGAACATGGGATTTGGAATCCCGAGACCTGAATTTAGAAAAGTCCATACTTTTTGAAATGCCACTTAGCTGTGTGACCTTGGGCAAGTCACCTAACTTTTAAAAACCTGTTTAATTATCTGTAAAAAGGGAGTAATAATACCTCACATCACTTGTCATGAGTTGGACTAGGTTAACACTCGAAAGAACTTTATTCAGTAGTAAACTCAAATGTGAGGGTTATTCTTCCCCTTTTACTTTGTTGTAGCAGTCTAGAGAACAAGTAACAATGTGAGATTTCCTGTATTTTGAGGAGGTAATAACTGACTATCCCATGCGGTCAGATAATGTAAAGAGTGGCGCATAGTCAATACATGTGAATTGCATTTCCATTGACGTATTCTCATAGACCGGTTGGAAGGGATTTTGGTTGACATTTGTAATTGAGTTTGATATGGTTAACACAGGGACAAAGTTGGTTTGGTCAACTTTGAAGCATGCAAAACTAAACTCGCCTGTCATCTAAACTGGCCCTGTGTGGGGCTAGCTTCTACTATTAAGTGCAGTCTTTGGGGGATAGATGGATATCCTCATTTTGTCTAAAGCTACACATGATGCTTTTGCAAAAAGCGTTTAAATACATAAATACATTGTTGTGTCTCGAGTGTTAAACTATTTGCTTTAGTTTGGAAAATAGTGGTAAAATTCTGGGGCCTTGTAAGTTTAGAGTATTTTGGTTGAGGTTGGGGGTAGCATTGGTCCCTGTTTTCCTAAATTTATTGACGGTTTGGTCTTATTTAAAGCAAATTTTAAGTGTATATCCAAGCTAAAATAATATTTGACTCTGGTACATTTTGAATGAAAAAGCACATTATTCTCCCCTGTTAATCTATTTTTGGAATGTGATATTACTAGACTGCCATAAAGAAGAATAACCCCAGGAAGTACCTTCGCAGTGTAGGAGATGGAGAGACTGTGGAGTTTGATGTTGTTGAAGGAGAAAAGGTGAGGATGCTTTTTGTGTAAAGGTTTGACTTCAGTATGGAAATGTTTTGGAGATCTCATCCGTTAGGATGGTGGCTCTAATGTGGATGGATGGGTCAGGTGACCACATGAACACAGGTGCATCAAGCCTTATGTGCTGGCTGCAGTTAGAGGGCAATCTCTTCAGAACAGTGAGGAACTGATACTCAATCATTTCTATGCACCCCTGGCCACATAGACCCTTTAATTGCTTTGTGTAAATTTTGTTAAGTGTACTTAATTCTGTTGTCACTGTCAATATATGATGGCTTTTGTAGGGTGCGGAGGCAGCAAATGTTACAGGCCCTGGTGGAGTTCCAGTGCAAGGCAGTAAATATGCAGCAGACCGTAACCATTATAGACGCTATCCACGTCGCAGGGGTCCTCCACGCAATTACCAGCAGAACTACCAGAATAGTGAGAGTGGGGAAAAGAACGAGGGATCGGAGAGCGCTCCCGAAGGCCAGGCCCAACA
>JAQQST010001145.1:0-13373 GCA_028646485.1 Cryptoprocta ferox | reverse complement strand
CCCTGTCTTGCAGATTGTTGAACTGTTCTTCTGCATCTTCTAATCTGCTGTTGATTCCCACTAGTATATTTTTCATTTCAGTCCTTCTGTTCTTCAGCGCTGATTGATTCTTTTTTATAGTTTCTATGTCTTTGTTGACGTTATCACTGGGTCCATCCATTTTTCTCACACGTTCGCTGAGCATCTTTATGACCATTACTTTGTTGGGGGGGGTTTATTTTTTTTTATTGTTTTTACTGTTTCCTTATTTCCGAGAGACAGAGAGACAGAGCGTGAGCAGGGGAAGGGCAGAGAGAGGAGGAGACACAGAATCCGAAGCAGTCTCCAGACTCTGAGCTGTCAGCACAGTGGGCTCGAACCCACAAACCGCGAGATCGTACCTGAACCGAATTCAGCCGTTTAACCGACTGAGCCCCCCAGGCGCCCCAATGATCATTACTTTGAACTCTTTATGAGGTACATTACTTACCTCTGTTTCACTTAGTCCTTTTTCTTAGGTTTTTGTCTTGTTCTGTTATTTGGAATGTACTTCTCTGTGTCCTCATTTTGTCTTTCTATGTTTGTTTCTAAAATGGTTCCTTTTAACTTTTTTTCTCTTTAAAGTGGGCGTTGCTTTGAACAATGTACATTAGTTATAAAGTCAAGAAGAGAACGCTTCTCTAAGTGTCTAGTCCTTTTTCTTGGTGGAGCCGTGACAGGTGACTCTGGGGAGGTGGCAAGTGACACTGATCTTCCCTTTCTAAGTTCAGAACACAGGAGTCAGGGAGATGGAGGCAAATTTAGTCGTTTTATTACTAATGCACACTAACCAATTGGAGGATAGGCTTTAGGTAGGTTAGCCACAGTGGGCTTCCCAATACTTCATCCCGTATTGGGCACTTCCCCGACACAGTTGTAAATGGAGGAAACAAAACTTGGCGCCCATCCCGGTGCGCAGGGTGCTTACCACAGAGCGGAGAGCAGACCCAAATTCATGTTACTGTGGGCAGGCACACCTTCTGAAAGAAGAGATTTGGAACCACAGAAGCACTGCTTCCTTCCTTCTCCCAAATTCACCCGTTAGGTAAGTCTCCCTTCCTGTTGTGAGGAAGGTAGAGAGAGAGAAGTCCTCGTGTGGGAAGTGAAGGCTCATCTATAATTTCTGACTGGATTTAAATTATAAATAAAGTTAATCATGTCTTTTGTACATACCAGCTAATGGTGAGAGGTTGGACAGAAGCATACTAGGTGGGAAAGAGAAATCTGTGTTGTGTTTTCAATCTTGCTATAAATAACCACAGCATGGATTCCCTCATTTGTTGATTGATTTTGGTAAACCAAATTTTATTTGGAGGAAATGAAATTGTCTTTCAAGGAAGGCTTTCCTCCGTTTCAGCTTGCTTGGTTCAACTAAAGATTTTCTCTTCCAAGTTCCCCATCCTGAGGATTAAAAAAATCTGTGCTTAAAAGTTGACTGCTACTAAAAGGAGTTAAGATAATTTCTGTTCCTTTATTTTTATTCATGACTTTAAAATTTGGAACTTAGAAAGCTACAATTTTGTGCCTCATCCCTAAACATTATTGAGCCACATGATAAAGTTTTATGGACTCATTTTCTCTGAGTTATGGTTAAAATACATGTATTTTTCCTGACTATGAGGAAGTAACTGGCATAGAACTCCAGGCATGGTAAGACCAGAAGTGCATTCCTGGCCTGCATCTTGTTGGTTTTTTGACCTCAGGCAAAGTACTATCTCTCTGAGCCCTTTTTGTCTCTTATGCAAAATGAGGGATTTTAACTAAACTAGAGACTTTTATACCTTCAAAACATTTTCTTTCCAAAGAATAGAAGTTAATTTTTTTTTGGTATTAAACTGTATTGTGTAACACAGAGACAAGTAGAGCTCTCTAGCTAAAGGAGAGATGGAGACTACAGCTGTGACTTCCTTGTCCCTCAATCCTGCAGTGTCCCCAGTGGAACCTTAGATTTCTATGGGCCATATTTGAATACTAACCGTGAATGAGAAAATCCTTGCAATTAAAAATTCTTTAAAAAAATCTTTTGAATTAAAATTTGCTGATACATAGTTTTCCTGTGTATAATTTTCTCACCCTCTTATATGTTTGATCAACAGGAAAGTATAAATAAAATTGCACATGTCTTCTTATTAATGGACTTCAAAGCTATTTTCACATCTAAACACAGTTTTTACCTAGAAATAAACATAAAGGTCAAAGGTAAATTTTGGGGGAAAAGATAATAACATTACATTGGTAGGTCCTTCAGCCATGTCATATAAAAAAGTGGTTTATATTTTACATAGTATTTATTAATGGTAATATAAAATTGTTTCAATAAAGCCTTCCCCCATCATCTGGTATTGAGTTATTAATTTTATAAGTTCGGGATAGTAATGTTGTCACATGATTCATTTTATAAGTCCTGAATATGATGGTATTGTCAAAATGTGTTATAGTTCCTTAAAAACTTAAAAAGAGAAATGCAGTATAATCCATTAATTCCACTACTGGGTATTTACCCAAAGAAAGTGAAAACACTAATTTGAAAAGTTTTATGCATCCCAATGTTTATTGAAACACTGTTCACAGTAACCAAATTATGGAAGCCCCCTAAGTGTCCATTGATAGATAAATGGATAAAGAAGATGTGTTATATGTATACAATGAAATATATCTCAGTGATAAAAAGGAATGAGATCTTGCCTTTTGTGACAACATTGATAGACCTAGAGGGTATTACGTGAGGTAACAGAAATCAGAGAAAGACAAATACCATATGATTTCACTTACATGTGGAATATAAAATACTAAACAAATGAACAAACAGGATCATAAATCCAGAGGACAAATCGGTGGTTGCTAGAGGGGAGATAGGTAGAGAGAAGTGGGCAAAATAGGTGAAGAGGATTCAGAGGTACAAACTTCCAGTTATAAAATAAATAAGTCAACGGAATGAAGAATACAGCATTAGGAAATTTCCTCAATAATACTGTATTGATGTTGTATGGTGACAGAGGATAACGACACTTATGAGTGAGCATAGCATAGTGTATAGAATTGTCAAAGCTGAATTTGTATATTGAAACTAGTATAACATTGTATGTCAACTGTACTTCAATTAAAAAAAGGTATAGGCATCGTTTCATGTGTCTGTTGGCCATCTGGATGTCCTCTTTGGAGAAGTGTCTATTCATTTCTTCTGTCCATTTCTTCACTGGATTATTCGTTTTTTGGGTGTGGGGTTTGGTGAGTTCCTTGTAGATTTTGGATACTAGCCCTTTATCCGATATGTCATTTGCAACTATCTTTTCCCATTCCATCGGTTGCCTATTAGTTTTTTTGATTGTTTCTTTTGCTGTGCAGAAGCTTTTTATCTTGATGAGGCCCCAATAGTTTATTTTTGCTCTTGATTCCCTTGCCTTTGGGGATGTGTCGAGTAGGAAATTGCTGTGGTTGAGATCAAGGAGGTTGTTTCCTGCTTTCTCCTCTAGGGTATTGATAGTTTCCTGTTTCACATTGCTTCTTCCATTTTGAGTTTATTTTTGTGGATGGTGTAAGAAAGTGGTCTAGTTTCATTCTTCTGCATATTTCTGTCCATGTCTCTCAGCACCATTAAAGACCATTAAAGAGGCGGTCTTTTTTCCATTGGATACTCTTTCCTGCTTTGTCAAAGATTAATTGGCCATACATTTGTGGGTCCAGTTCTGGGTTCTCTATTCTATTCCATTGGTCTATGTGTCTGTTTTTGTGCCAGTACCATACTGTCTTGATGATGACAGATTTGTAGTAGAGGCTACAGTCTGGGATTGTGATGCCTCCTGTTTTGGTTTTCTTCTTCAGTATTATTTTGGCTATTCAGGGTATTCTGTGCTTCCATACAAATTTTAGGATACTTTGTTCTAGCTTTGAAAAGAACCCTGGTGCAATGTTGATGGGGATTGCACTGAATGTATAGATTGCTTTGGGTAGTAACGACACTTTAACAATGTTTATTCTTCCAATCCATGAGCAAGGAATGTTTTTCCTTTTCTTTGTGTCTTCTTCAATTTCCTTTATAAGTTTTCTATAGTTTTCATCATACAGATCTTTTACATCTTTGCTTAGGTTTGTTCCTAGGTATTTTATGTTTTTTTGTGCTATTGTGAATGGGGTCAGTTTCTTGATTTCTCTTTCTGTTGCTTCATTATTGGTGTATAAAAATTCAACCGATTTCGGTAGTTTGATTTTGTACCCTGTGACTTTGCTGAATTCATGAATCAGTCTCGTAGGCTTCTGGTGGAGTTGGTCAGGTTTTCCATGTAGAGTATCATATCGTCTGTGAAAAGTGAAAGTTTTACTTCATCTTTGCCAATTCGGATGTCTTTTATTTCCTTTTGTTGTCTGATTGCTGATGCTAGGACTTTCAGCACTATGTGCAACAATAGTGGTGCGAGTGGACATCCTTGTCATGGTCCTGATCTCTGGGGGAAAGCTCTCAGTGTTTTCCCACTGAGAATGATATTAGCTGTGGGCTTTTCATAAATAGCTTTTATGATGTTTAAGTAAGTTCCTTCTATCCCGACTTTCTCGAGGGTTTTCATTAAGAACAGATGCTGTATTTTGTCAAATGCTTTTTCTGCATCTATCGACAGGATCATATGGTTTTTATCTTTCCTTTTGTTAATGTGATGTATTTCATTGATGGATTTACAAATATTGAACCAGCCCTGTAACCCAGGAATGAATCCCACTTGATTATGGTGGATAATGCTTCTTATATGCTGTTGAATTCTATTTGCTAGAATCTTGTTGAGTATTTTTGCATCTGTGTTCATCAGGGATATTGGCCTATAGTTCTCTTTTTTTCTGTTGGGTCTCTGTCTGGTTTGGGAATCAAAGTGATGCTGGCTTTGTAGAATGAGTCCGCAAGTTTTCCTTCTATTTCTATTTTTTTGGAATAGCTTGAGAAGAATGGGTATTAACTCTGCTTTAAATGTGTGGTAGAATTCCCCAGGGAAGCCATCTGGCCCAGGGCTCTTATTCGTTGGGAAATTTTTGATAAATGATTCGATTTTTTCACTGATTATGGGTCTGTTCAGATTTTCTATCTCTTCCTGTTTGAATTTTGGTAGGGCATGTGTGTTTAAAAATTTGTCCATTTCTTCTAGGTTGTCCTGTTTGTTGCCATATAATTTTTCATAGTATTCCCTGATGGTTGCTTATATTTCTGATCGATTGTTTGTAATAGATCCATTTTCATTCATGATTTTGTCTATTTGGGTGCTCTCTCTTTTCTTTCTGAGAAGCCTGGCTAGAGGTTTATCAATTTTTTTTTCAAAACACCAATTCATGGTTTCATTGATCTGTTCAACTGTTTTTTTGGATTCTGTATTATTTATTTCTGCCCTGGCCTTTATTACTTCTCTTCTTCTGCTGGGCTTGTGGTTCTCTTGCTTCTCTCCTTCTAGTTCCTTTAGGTGCTCTGTTAGATTTTGAATTTCTGCTTTCTCTAGTTTCTTGAAATAGGCCTTGATTGCAGTATACTTTCCTCTCAGGACTGCCTTTGCTGCATCCCAGAGAGTTTGGATTGTTGTATTTTCATTTTCATTTGTTTCCATATATTTTTAAATTTCTTCTCTAATTGCCTGATTGGCCCAATCATTCTTTAGTAGGGTGGTTTTTAACCTCCACATTTTTGGAGGTTTTCCAGACTTTTTCCTGTGATTGATTTCATGTTTCATAGCACTGTGATCTGAAAGTGTGCATGGTATGATCTCAATTCATTTATATTTATGGAGGGCTGCTTTATGACCCAGTATGTGATCTATCTTGGAAAATGTGCCATGCACACTCGAGAAGAAAGTGAATTCTCTAGCCTCAGGATATAGAGTTCAAAATATATCTGTCAAATCCATCTGTTCCATGGTGTCGTTCAGGTCCATTGTTTCTTTAGTGATTTTCTGTCTGGTTGATCTATCCATTGCTGTAAGTAGAGTATTAAAATCCCCTGCTATTAGCACATTCTTATCAATAAGATGTTTCTGTTTGTGATAAATTGTTTTATGTATTTGGGAGCTCCCGAATTCGGTGTGTAGATGTTTGTAATTGTGAGCTCCTCCTGATGGAAAGACCCTGTAATTATTATATAATGTCCTTCTTCATCTTTTGTTACTGCCTTTACTTTAAAGTCCAGTTCGTCTGATATAAGTATGGCTACTCTGGCTTACTTTTGACTTCCAGTCGCATGATAGATATTTCTCCATCCCCTCAGTCATCTCCAAGAGACTCACAGGTCTAAAATGAGTTTCTTGTAGACAGGAAATAGATGGATTTTGGTTTTTAATCCGTTCTGCTACCCTATGTCTTTTGGTTGGAGCATTTAGTCCACTTACATTCAGTGTTATTATAGAAAAGTATGGGTTTAGAGTCATTGTGTTCTCTGTAGGGTTCATGCTTGTAGTGGTGTCTCTGGTACCTTGTGTTCCTTGCAATATTTCCCTCACAGAGTCCCTCTTAGGATTTCTTGTAAAGCTGGTTTGGTGGTGAGAATTCTCTCAATTTGTGTTTCTTTGGGAAAACCTTTATCTCTCCTTCTATTCTGAATGACACATTTGCTGGATAAAGGATTCTTGGCTCCATATTTTTTCTGTTCATCACATAAGTTTCAGTAGATAGGTCTGTAACCTCTCTGGTAGGTTTTCCTTTGCATGTTAGGGCCCTTTTATCCCTAGGTGCTTTCAGAATTCTCTCTTTATCCTTATATTTTTCAGTTTCACTATAGTATGTCATGCCAAAGATCGAGTCAAGTTTCGTCTGAGGGAAGTTCTCTGTGCCTCTTGGATTTCATTGTCTATTTCCTTCCTCTGATTGGGGAAGTTCTCGGCTATAATTTGATCAAGCACCCCTTCAGGACCTTTTTCTCCTTCTTCTTCTTCAGGAATTCCTATGATATGGATATTGTTCCATTTGATCGTATTACTCAGGACTCGAATTCTCCTTTCATGCTTCTGGATCAATTTATCTCTCTTTTCCTCGGCTTCCACTTTTTCTATAATTGTGTCTTCTATTTCACCTATCCTCCTCTGTGCTTCTTCAATCCATGCAGTGGCAGCCTCCATTTTATTATGCACCTCATTTATAGCATTTCTTAACTCGTCACAGCTATTTTGAAAGTCCCTAGTCTTTGTATCAATAGCTTCCATGATGTCTTCCATGCTTTTTTCAAGCCCAGCGATTAATTTTATGCTAATGGTTCTAAATGCTTGCTCTGTTATGTTGCTTGTATCTGTTTTGAGCAATTCTGTAGCTGTGACAGCTTCCTGGAATTTCTTTGGAGGAGAGTTCTTCTGTTTCATCATTTTGGCTAGCTTTCTGTCTCTTGTCATTTTTCAAAGCTTGTTATACACTCTGTGCCTGTGAGTTTTGCTATATTAAAGGGCGCTTAATGACTATCCAGGGCCTGTCTGTTCAGAAAGTTTTTGTTTAATGGGGTCTCTTAGTTTCTCTTCTTGTGCCTTTGGTTATTTTATTTCCCTACTCAGTGATATTTGGAACTCTCCACCATGTGCATTTTCACTTGTTTCTTGAGGTAGCCCTGAGAAGGAAAAAAGACAGACAAACACACAGGGAATAAAAGCACGCAAACGCACAGACAAATCAAACAACCAAGCAAACCCAAAGGGGAAAGAAAAGAAAAGAAAAAAAGGGGGAGGGGTGTTGGAAGCCATTTTCTGAACTCACTAAGTTGAGAAAACTCCTTGTGAGGTTAAGGCGGGTTTGCAAGACTTCCCACTATCAAATGGTGATCTATGTCTACCCCCTCCCCACTAAATTATTTTTGCTTGAGTACGGACCTTGTTGACTGGTATCAGGAGTGACTTGCCCCCTTATCCAGCTCTGAGCTGTCTGCACAGAGCCCTACACGGGGCTTGAACCCACGAACTGTGAGATCATGACCTGAGCCAAAGTTGGACGCTCAACCAACTAAGCCACCCAGTTGTCCCAATCAACATTAAAGAAAAACCCCAGAAACAAACTGTATTCTACCTGGATTTGCTAAAGGTCAAATAAGTTCCTGTTATCTCTGTTCCAATTTATTAACAACAACAAAAGAAGAATGAGTTAAAGTGAAGGTTAATTTTGTCTGTCTCATAGTTTTCATGGGTAATTGTTCAGATAGTTTTCAAAGTCCTTGCTAACCTAAAAGGTTAAAGTTTTGTTTGCGTGATGAACTGAGATTAAATTCATTGGCTATCTAACGAGATAAGCATCTAAAGCACTAATTACTAGATGTAGGTTTGTGCTTTTGACTTGTTGTAAAAAAACTAAGGATATTTAAAACTGTTGAAAAACATGCTTTGTACTTCATTGGTTCATCAATTTATCATCTAAGAAAAAATTCTGGTGTAAACACCTGTCAGTTGTTTACTAAGTCCTCAATTGGAGACTATGGTTTCCTAAGAGTTAAAATTCTGCTAAGTGTACTTAAGACTGATGGAAAATAAGGAAAGCAACCCTATATGCAGGAAAATGGGAGATATGTAAGAAAGATGTAAGAAATAAAAATACATTTTTGTTGAGGGTAAAAGAAAGTAATTTTGTCCTAAGTAATGCTGGTTGTTTGGAGAGAAATGGCTTTGGGACAAAGTTTAAAGGCAAAGGAAAGTTGTAGAAGTTTCATCAAGGGCAATCTTTGAAAAGGAATTTTATGTGTGCTCAGAATAGACTAAGGTTGAGACGAATGGAATTTTTAAAAAGTGTACTGGTATAAGGTTGAAACTCTGCTTTTCTCTCTGTTCAAAAGACAAAATCTTCTTGGATTGTTGATCTGCTTTTGATAAGACAATGTAAACAAAGGTTTTCTCTATTGTCTTCCAAGAACACCAAAGCTTTAGGTTTCATCTTCATCAGGTCTTTGATTGCTTAGTTCAAACTTCTCAATGTTAAAGGAGCTAGGACTTGCTAACAACTATATAATGCTATCCATTTGCCTTTAGGATCTTTTATTGTCACTTAGGTTAAAGAAATAAAGGTTTAAGATTTGCAATGATCTGTAATCCTATTTAGGATGTGCTTTATAACTTCCTAAGGTTTTAGCAAACTTCCCAGGATTTAAATGGTAAAAGAAGTCTTGACTAATCAGGCCCTTTTATTGGGGATGCTAAGTTACTCGGAAAAGCACTGTCATACAATGGTAAACCTTAAGTTGTATTACATGGGTAAATGCTGCAACTGGCCAAGTACATACACAATTCCTAAAGTTTTCTTGTTTTGGTAAAAGGTAACATTACTTAATATTCTGATTACTTCAAGGGTTATGTGTCACAGAAATAACTGAATTTCTTTGTCAATTGCATCATAATGAACTCTCAACAGATCTTTAACAGTGTCCATTTCTGAGATTTTGTCATTTATAATTGCTCTTATTCTCTCACAAAACGTGTTTCTTCTTCAAAGAGATTTATAAAAAAGACTTTGCGGACAAATACAGGTATTTGACATCTTTAAGATTCATATTAAAATGGGCAAGAATTTCTAGGGCTAAAAAGCTGAATTCAAACTGAACAAGAATTAGAAACATGGGACTAAATGAACTAAGGAAAATTATAGTTTTGTGACCCTTGTTCGAAATATTGCTGGTTCTCTAATGTTTGCTTATCCAGATTAAGGAAACTTTTTCTTAAGGTATCTATGATATACAGAAATGTCATAAAGTATTCATTTGTAAACTGAAGCATTTATCTTTTCTCTCTACCTAAGCCCTCTAAAATTCAAAGACTCCCAGTGAGTATTCTTTCTTTCATGGCAGTTAGAATTGTTTGCATAAGTTCAATAAGAATCTGTTCATTTTGTAGCAGGACACCATTGGAAATACTGGTTATTTTACCAAGGCTTTGACTGGAAGGTCATATTTAAGAGTCATACATAGACTCAAATATGACCAGATAGCTTTGAGGAGCTAAGGTTGACTTTATGAAACATGGAGCCATAAAGCCTCTTGAAAATGTTGGCCAAATACCTTGCTTACAGAGTTCCCATCAGCCTCCCCAGGTGAGTAAAGAAGTCACTTCCTGGCAGGTGCAGGAACCTCAGCATATCTTGGGGACCTCGTGAAGAGGAATTTACCCAATTCAACAGGTATTGCAGGCCTGTCTGATGGAAAGTACTTGGCTTGGCTTCTGGCCTGGAGAGGCTACTAAAAGTTCAATCTGCAGATTCCTTATAAAAGGTTCCAGCAAAGTAAACTTTAAAAGATCTTCATGAACAAGTGCTATGCTTGCCGAGCTTATGTAAATAATTAGGCCAGGGTTGTTAAGACTGGACTTGTTCCACAAATGCATTGGTCTCGATTTGACTATCTCTGGAAATGGGGGTTTTTTAGAGAGAAAAACTATGGTTCGACACGACGCCATTATAGATGTTAAATTCCAGTTCTAATTGTCTTTCAATGTTTGTTGTTTGCCTAAATTAGACAACCTGAGGTAACCTTCAGAAAAATTGTTACAGTATTTCAGGTATACACAATCTTCTGTGCTTGTTATTTTGTGGGGATGATTATAAGACCCCTTGGGCATATGATTATTTAAACAACAAGAAAACAGGATGGATCTCTAAATATGCAAACCATATCCTCCCTAAACCTGATCTGACATTTACTAGAAACCCACCCCCTATAAACCCAGGATATCTGGTTTATTGAAAAGATGGGGGTCACCCCTTTCAAAGACTTAGAGGTGGACTTCACAGATATAAAACTAAACAAAGGATTCAGCTCTTAAAGATTCAGGCATCACCCCATGGGTCCATCAATCTGGAGTTAAGTAGGCCAACTCAGAAAAACCCTCAACCTGGCGAGGCGATCCAGATCCAGTCAAACAGACACTGGCTCCTGAGATCTCCAGCCCTGCTCCAGCCACACCTCGGAAGCTGGTTGGTCTATGCATGGCAGAAGCTTGAGGAATCACTGGTCCGATGAGATGAACTGTCCTTACTCTTTGCCATCAGATTAACAAACCGTTGCTAACTTTCTCTCTCCTTCAACAGATTGCAACCTGCTTTCTACAAGGGTTACAGAATCTCTTTAACTCTCGGGGACTAATTTCACTCCTGACACATGTTGACATGGTGGCTGGATTATTGGTGCTCATTTTGTGCCTTGTTCCCTGTTTCATTAAAATAACTGATCGAGGCTTTCACAGGGTAAACGTTGAGCTATACCGCCTTCATTTAAAAAATAAAAAAGGGGGAGATGTTGGAAGCCATTTTCTGAACTCACTAAGTCAAGAAAACTCCTTGTGAGGTTAAGACGAATTTGCAAGGCCTCCTTCCATCAGATGGCGACCGATGTCTATCCCCCCCACTCCATTATTTTTGCTTGAGCATGGACCCCCATGGCACCGTGTTGACTGGTATCAGGAGTGACTTGCCCCCTTATCCTAAAAACATGCTAATTGTACCTTGTGAAGGAACTTATTATAGGAATTTCTTCTTTTGTGTTTATGGGAGCAAATATTACATTTCCTGAGAAACCTGTTTTCCTTCCCGTCAAGAAAACAAGCTATTGAACCCTGCTCACAAAGAACTAACTTTTGCCTTTGCTATGCTAAAAGCATTGCCTTGTATTTGAATGCTGAAGATACCTTTGTTCCCCATATGATAAGCATCTAAATCACCTACAATCAATCACTATTAATAAAGATTATGCATGAGTCTTCTACCAATCTATATTCTGGGAAATTTTTACATACCAAAGAATTTATCATCAGACATCATTGTCTAAGGCAATTTCCACTTCTGTTTTGGACCCCATACATTTTTTTCTATAAATAAAGCTGACTCTGGTCAGTGCAGAGATGCCTGCCTGGTGATTGGAAAGAACTCGAGGCTCACTCTCTCTCTCGCCAACACCATCCATCCTTCAGGGAGCCCTGGACCTGCTGGAGCTGGACTCTGGCAACGGTGGGGGGGGGGGGACAAAACCAACAAAAGACAAAGAGCAGTCTAAAAGCATAAAACCAGAAATCTCAGATATAAATAAAGAGTAGGGTGGAGGCAGTACTGTTGGAAGAGCATATACAAAGAGAGAAGTGATGGGGTGTGGAGGAAGTACAATTGAACATTGACCAGGCATAGAGACTAAAAGACTTAATTCACAGAGAGAAAGAGGAGAATATGGTAGGAGGGGAGGAGAAAAAAGGAAGATAATGTTACCCAAAGAAACTATATAGTCTGATTATTCCAGAGAGAGAGAGAGAGAGAAAGGAACGTACCATCAAGGGAATGGATTAAGTATAACTGTTTTGGCAAACCAATGTCCTGTGTGTCCAGTCCAGCCGAGGGAATAGATAAGAATGAGATAAGGGAAAATATATCTGAATAGCAAGAAGTGATCCAATCATGGCAACGCATCAATGTTGGTCTTGTCCCGGGCTCCGGTAAAAAAAAAAAAAAAAAAAAAAAAAAAAATGCAGCTCTCCAGTGCGGATGGGCATGGTTTGGTGTAGGCAGGTCTCGCCTCCACTGCAGGTCCCGTGGACTGCTCCTCGAGGCCCCCTCTTGGTGGTTGTGGGGAGAAGAATGGTGGTACCCAAGTCCCTTCTCGAACCAAGCATTGCAACCCACTCTTTTGGGTCCAATCTCTCTGCCCCGCAGGCTGACCAAGTTGTATTTCCCAAGCCCCGCCTCGTTTCCAGATCCTAGTCCAAGCACGTTAATGATACGGCCTGAAATGTACTCCCCCAGGCCAGGCTGCTTCTTATCCAGGGATCAAGTAGGGGGAGTAGGGGAGCAGTTTCTCCTGGTGCTGCCTGGGATCGGGGCGCCTAGCCCAAGGAAAGCGTCACAGCTAGAGAGAAAGGGTCTCGCTCCACACGCCCTGCTGTTACAGATGGGATGATAGGATCCCTCTCCGTCCTGGGCCGAGGCTTTTCTCTTCTCCAGAGACACCTCCATAACCGTTTTTGGCCTCTTTTTCTCTTCTCCTCGTCTCTCCGTGGCTCCCCGGGGCTCTCCACAGCCCTCCAGGGAGGGGTCTCCCTCCCCTCTGTGGCTCCGGGTCCAGGCCCATTTTTATCTTTCCCAGTTCGCACTCACGCACCAATGAGGTTGTCTTCTTAGTGGAGTCTGTCTCTTTTCCTCCCAGATTCTTGCAGATCAGAGTATTATGGCTTCAGGTGGGTGGGCGAAAAGTACAGAGATCCCTGCTTCTCTGCCATCTTGCCTCCCCCCCGCCCCGAACTGATGATTTTCTGTAGTGATATGCTTTGAGTCTCTTCTATTTATTGTGAATCTATTGTAGGTTTTTGCTTTCTGGTTTCCATGAGGCTTGCATGAACATCTTATATATATATATATATATATATATATATATATATATATATATATATATATATATA
>JAQQST010001144.1:0-13374 GCA_028646485.1 Cryptoprocta ferox | reverse complement strand
AACAAACTGAGGGGGGAAGGGGAAGGGGGAAAGGTAATGGGGGGTGATGGTCTTGGTGGAGGTCACTTGTGGGGAAGAGCACTGGGTGTTATATGGAAACCAACCTGACAATAAACTATAAAGTTTAAAAAAAAAAAAAACATTTACCGAAAATGGAAGTGAAAAGAAAACAGGGGTAGCAATACTTATATTGGAGAAAATAGACTTAAAAAAGACTATAACTGACACTGACTGACACTACATAATGATAAAGAGAACAATCCAACAAGAAGATATAACAGTTGTAAATATTTATGAACCTAACCTGGAAACAACCTAAATACATAAAGCAACTATTAACAGTTATAAGGGAAAAAACTGACATCAATACAATAATAGTAGGGAACTTTAGCACCCCACATACATCAAAAGATAGATCATCTGGACAGAGAATCAACAATGAAATAGTGGCTTTGAATAGCACATTAAACCAGATGGACGTAAGAGATGTCTTCACAACATCCCATCGAAAAACAGCAGAATACACAATCTTCTCAAGTGCACATGAAAAATTATCCAGAATAGTTCATATGTTAGGCCACAAAACAAAACTCAATAAACTTTAAAGGATTGAATCATATCATATGTCTTTTCTGACCACAGTGGTATGAAACTAGTTATCAATCACAAGATCTGGAAAGAATACAAATACATGGAGGCTAAATAACAGGCTACTGGAAAATGAATGGATCAGCCAAGAAACCAAAGAGGAAATTTTAAAAAATGGAGACAAATGAAAATGTAAACACAATGGTCTAACATCTCTGGGATGCAGCAAAACTATTCTAAGAGGAAAAATTATACCAACGATGGTCTACTTCAAGATGCAAGAAAAATTGCAAACAACCTAACCTTATGCCTAAAGGAGATAGAAAATAAGAAAAAAGGCCAAAGCCTGAAGAAGGAAGGAAATAGTAAAGATTAGAGCAAAAATAAATGAAACAGAGACTAACAAAACAAAAAACCCAAAAAACAAAAAATAACAAAAAATAACAATAGAACAGATAAATGAGACCAGCAGCTGCTTCTTTGAAAAGATCAACAGAATTCATAAACTTTTAGCCAGATACATCAAAAAAGAAGAGTGAGAAATAAAATCAGAAATGAAGGAGGAGAAATAACAGGCACCACAGAAATAGAAAGGTTTTTTTTTAAGAAGATTTTGAAAAATTATATGCGAACAAGTTGAACAACCTAGAAAAATGTATAAATACTTGGAAACATATAACCTCCCAAAACTGAATTAGGAAAAAATAGAAAACTTGAACAAATTGATTACGAGCAGTAAAATTTGATCAGTAATCAAAAAAATTCCAAAAGAAACAAAAAAACAAAAAACCAGAAGTCTAGGACCAGAAGGATTCACAGGTGAATTCTACCAAACATTTAAAGAGTTAATCCCTATTCTTCTCAATATATTCCAAAAAATAGAGAAAGGAAGCATCCAAATTCATTCTATAAGATCACCATTACCCTGAAACCAAAACTAGATAGGCACTGCAAAAAAGAGAACTCTAGCCAATACCTCTGATAAACTCAGATGCAAAAAGCCTTAACAACATATTAGTAAGTCAAATCCCATAATACATTAAAAAATTCACTCACCATGATCAAGTGGGATTTATTCCAGGGATGCAAGGGTAGTTCAATATTCATAAATCCATCAATGTGATACATCACCTTAATAAGAGAAAGGATAAAAACCATATGATCCTACCAATAGATGCAGAAAAAATGTTAGACAAATTAAAACATGTATTCATAATAAAAACTCTTAACAAAGTATGTTTAGAGGGTATATACCTCAAAGTAATAAAGGCCATATATGAAAAATCCACAACTAACTTCATACTCAATTGTGAAAAAATGAGAGTTTTTCCTCTCAGATCAGAAAAAAAACAAAGATGTTCACTCTGATCACATTTATTCAAAATAATATTGATATTAATAATATAAATATCAACAATATCTTGTCTTTCCAATACAAGACATCTTGTATTTCTTTTTTTTAATAATTTATTGTCAATTTAGCTAACATACAGTGTATACAGTGTAGTCTTGGCTTTGGGAGTAGATTCCCATGATTTATCACTTATATACAATACCCAGTGCTCATCCCAACAAGTGCCCTCCTCAATGCCCATCACCCATTTTCCCTGCCTTCCCAAACTCCCACCTCCATCAACCCTCATTTTGTTCTCTTTATTTGTCTCTTATGGTTTGCCTCCCTGTTTATAACTTATTTTTCCTTCCCTTCCCTTTCTCAAATTCCACATATGAGTGAAAACATATGATATCTGACTTTTTCTGACTGATTTATTTCACTTAGCGTAATACCCTCCAGTTCCATCCACATTGTTTCAAATGGCAAGATTTCATTCTTTTTCATCGCTGAGTGGTATTCTATTGTCTATATAAACTACATCTTCTTTATCCATTCATCAGTTGATAGGCTCTTTCCATAATTTGGCTATTGTTGATAAGGCTGCTATAAACATTGTGGTACATGTGCCCCCTATGAATAAGCACTCCTGTATCCTTTGGATAAATTTCTATTAGTGATATTGCTGGTTTTTAGGGCCCTTTCTGAGGAATCTCCACACTGTTTTCCGGAGTCGTTGCGTCAGTTTGCATTCCCACCAACAGTGCAAGAGGGTTCCCCTTTCTCCACATCATCGTCAACATCTGTTGTTTCCTGAGTTTTTCATTTTAGCCACTCTGACTGGTGTGAGGTGGTATCTCAATGTGGTTTTGATTTGTATTTCCCTGATGATGAGTGATTTTGAGCATCTTTTCATGTGTCTGTTGGCAATCTGGATGTCTTCTTTGGAAAAGTGTCTATTCATGTCTTCTGCCCATTTCTTCATTGGATTATTTGTTTTTCAGGTGTTAAGTTTGGTAAGTTCTTTATAGATTTTCATTACTAACCCTTTATCCAATATGTCATTTGCAAGTATCTTCTCCCATTCCGTTGGTTGACTTTTAGTTTTGTTGATTTGTTTCCTTTGCTGTGCAGAAGATTTTTATCTTGATGAGGTCCCAATAGTTCATTTTTGCCTTTATTTCCCTTGCGTTCTGAGACATGTCAAGTAAGAACTTGTTGTGGTAAGGGTTCCTGAGGGGCTCAGTTGGTTAAGCGTCCAACTTCAGCTCAGGTCATCTCATGGTTTGTGAGTTCGAGCCCTACATTGGGCTCTGTTTTGACAGCTCAGAGCCTGGAGCTTCCTTCAGATTCTCTCATTCTCTCTCTCTCTCTCTCTCTCTCTCTCTCTCTCTCTCTCTCTCTCTCTCCCCCCCCCTCTCTCTCTCTCCCTCCCTCCCTCCCCTTCCCCAGGTCATGCTCTCTCTGTCTCTCTCTCAAAAATAAATAAACATTAAAATTTTTTTAAAAACAGTTGCTGAGGCTGAGGTTAAAGAGGTTGTTGCCTGTTTTTTCCTCTGGGGTTTTGATAGTTTCCTGTCTCACATTCAGGTCTTTCATCCATTTTGAATTTTTTTTGTGTATGATGTAAGAAAGTGGTCCAGTTTCATTCTTCTGCATGTTGCTGTCCAGCTCTCCCAGCACCATTTGCTAAAGAGACTGTTTTTTTTCCATTGGATACTGTTTCCTACTTTGTCGAAGATTAGTTGGCCATGTATTTGTGGGTCCATTTCTGAGTTCTCTATTCTATTCCATTGGTCTGTGTGTCTGTTTTTGTGCCAATACCAAACTGTCTTGATGATTATAGCTTTGTAATACAGCTTGAAGTCTGGGATTGTGATGCCTCCAGCTTTGGTTTTCTTCTTAAACATTACTTTGGCTATTTGGGGTCTTTTGTGGTTCCATAAAAATTTCAGGATTGTTTGTTCTAGTTCTGTGAAGAATACTGGTACTATTTTAATTGGGATTGCATTGAATGTGTAGACTGCTTTGCGTAATAATCGACATTTTAACAATATTTGTTCTTCCAATCCATGAGCATGGACTGTTTTACCATTTCTTTGTGTCTTCTTCAATTTCTTTCATAAGCTTTCTATAGTTTTCAGTGTATAGATCTTTTACCTCTTTGGTTAGGTTTATTCCTAGGTATTTTATGTTCTTGGTGCTATTGTAAATGGGATCAATTCCTCGATTTCTCTTTCTGTTGCTTCATTATTGGTGTATAGAAATGCAACCCATTACTGTACATTGATTTTATATCCTGTGACTTTGCTGAATTCATGGATCAGTTCTAGCAGTTTTTTGGTGGAGTCTTTCAGGTATTCCACATAGTGTAACATGTCATCTGTGAAAACTGAAAGTTTGACTTCTTTGCCAATTTGGATGCCTTTTATTTCATTTTGTTGTCTGATTGCTGAGGCTAGGACTTCCAGCACTGTGTTAAACACAGTGGTGAGAGTAGAAATCCCTGTCGTGTTCCTGATCTCAGAGGGAAAATTCTCAGTTTTCCCCACTGAGGATGATATTAGCTGTGGGCCTTTCATATATGGCTTTTATGATATTAAGGTATGTTCCTTCTATCCTGACTTTCTTGAGGGTTTTTATTAAGAAAGGATGTTGAGGGGTGCCTAGGTGGCTCAGTCAGTTAAGTATTCGACTTCAGCTCAGGTAATGATCTCACAGTTTGTGAGTTTGAGACCCATGTCAGGCTCTGTGCTGACAGCTCGGAGCCTGGAGCCTGCTTTGGATTCTGTGTCTTCTTCTCTCTCTGCCCCTTTCCCACTTGTAATCTGTCTCTCTCTGTCTCTCAAAAATAAATAAATGTAATTAAAAAATTTTTTTAAAAAGAAAGGATGCTGTATTTTGTCAAATGATTTTCCTGCATCTATTGACAGGATCATATGGTTCTTATCCTTTCTTCTATTAATGTGATATATCACATTGATTGGTTTGTGGAAATATTGAACCAGCCCTGCAACCTAGGAATGAATCCCACTTGATCATGTTGAATAATTCTTTTAATATATTGTTGAATTTGATTTGCTAATATCTTGTAGAGAATTTCTGCATCCATGTTCATCAGGCATATTGCCCTGTAATTCTCCTTTTTAGTGGGGTCTTTGTGTGGTTTGGGAATCAAGGTAATGCTGGCTTCATAGAATGAATCTGGAAGCTCTCCTTCTGTTTCTATTTTTTGGAACAGCTTGAGAAGATACGTATTAACTCTGCTTTAAATGTCTGGTAGAATTCCCCTGGGAAGCTGTCTGTCCCAGGACTCTTATTTTTTGGGAGATTTTTGATAACCGATTCAATTTCTTTGCTGGTTATGGATCTGTTCAAATTTTCTATTTCTTCCTGTTTGGGTTTTGGTAGTGTGTGGGCATATAAGAATTTGTCCATTTCTTCTAGATTGTCCAGTTTGTTGCAATATAATTGTTCATAGTATTCTCTGATAATTGTTTGTATTTCTGTGGTATTGGTTGTGATCTCTCCTCTTTCATTCATGATTTTAACTATTTGGGTTCTCTCTCTTTTCTTTTTGAGAAGTCTGGCTAGGGTGTTATCAGTATTGTTTATTCTGTCAGGAAACTGGCACTTAGATTCATTGATCTGTTCCACTGTTTTTTTTGGATTCTGTATTGTTTATTTCTGTTCTAATCTTTATTATTTCTCTTCTTCTACTGGCTTTAAGCTTTCTTTGCTGCTGTGTTTCTAGTTCCTTTAGGTGTGAGGTTAGGTTCTGTTGTTGGGATCTTCCTTGCTTCATGAGATAGGCCTGGATTGCAATGTATTTTCCTCTTAGGACCACCTTTATTCCATCCCAAAGGGTTTGGACTGCCAAGTTTTCATTTTCATTTGCTTCTATATATTTTTTTTTATTTCTTCTTTAATTGCCTGGTTGACCCATTCATTCTTTAGTAGGATGTTCTTTAACCTCCATATATTTGGAGGCTTTCCAAATTTTTTCTTGTGGTTGATTTTGGAAACATCCAGTTGATTTTGGAAACATCCATGTACACTCAAGAAGAATGTGTATTCTGCTGCTTTTGGATGAAAAGTTCTGAATACATCTGTTAAGTCCATCTGTCCAGTGTATCATTCAAGGCGATTGTTTTCTTATTGATTTTCTGCCTAGATGATCTTTCTATTGCTATAAGTGGAGTATTAAAGTTACAATTATAGAATTATACAGTATAATTATCAATAAGTTTCTTTATGTTTGTGATTAATTGATTTATATATTTGGGTGCTTCACATTGGGAGCATAAACATTTACAGTTGTTACCTCTTCTTGATGAATATACCCATTAATTATGATATAATGCCCTTCTTCATCTATTGTTACAGTTTTGGTTTAAAATCTAGTTTGTCTGATATAAGTATGTTTACTCCAGCTTTCTTTTGACATCCAGTAGCATGATAGATGGTTCTCCATTCCCTCATTTACAATCTGCAAGTGTGTTTAGGTCTAAAATGAGGCTCTTGTAGGTAGCATATATATGGACTTTAGGATCTCTTGCAGGGCTGATTTAGTGGTCATGAACTCCTTTAGTTTTTGTTTGTCTGGGAAAGACTTCATTTCTCCTCTATTCTGAATGCAGCCTTCCTAGATAAAGGATTCTTAGCTGCATATTTTTCCTATTCAGCACATTGAATATTTCCTTCTGGCCTGCCAAGCTTCAGTGGACAGGTCTGCTACTACCCTTATGTGTCTACCCCTGTAGGTTAAGCTCATTTGTCCCTAGCTGCTTTCAGAATTCTCTCATTATCTTTGTATTTCGCCAGTTTCACTATGCTATGTGTTGGTGTTGACCTGTTTTTGTTTATCTTGAAGGGAATTCTCTGTGCCTCCTGGACTTGGATGTCTGCTTCCTTCCCAAGATTAGGGAAGTTCTCAGCTATAATTTGTTCAAATAAGCCTTCTGTACCTTTCTTTCTCTCTTCTTCTTCTGGAACTCCTATGATACGGATATTATTTCATTTCATTGAATCACTTAGGTCTCTAATTCTCCCCCCATGGTCTAGCAATTTCCTATTCCTCTTTCCTCAGCTTCATCATTTTCCATAATTTTATATTCTATTTCACCTATTTTTCCCTCTGCTTCTTCCGTCCTTGATGTCACTGCATCTAGCTTATTTTGCATCTCACTTACAGCATTTCTTAATTTGTTGTGACTATTTCTTAGGTCCTTGATCTCTGCAGCCATAGATTCTCTGCTGTATTCTATGCTTTTTTCAAGCCCAGTTGTTAGTCTTATGACTATTATTCTAAATTCATGTTCAGACATATCGTTTACATCTGTTTTGAGCAATTCTCTGCCTGTTATTTCTTCCTAGAATTTCTTTTGAGGAGAATTCTTCCTTTTGAACATTTTGGCTAGTTTTCTGTCTTTTATGTGTTTTAATACCTTGTTATGTGTCCTACACCTGAGAGTATTACTATATTAAAAAGGGGTCATACACTGTCCAGAGCCTGGCAATTCAAGAAGTGTTTTTGGAGTGTGTTGGTGTACTCTGTTGCATCTTTGGTTGTTTTATCTCACTGGTCTTAGTGGTGGATTGGACCAGATGTGTTTTGATTTGTTCGTTGAAGTAACCCTGGAAAAAAGGGGGGGGAAATGGGGGTGGGGGGAGGAGAAGCCTTATCCTATACAAAGAGAGAAATGACAGGGGTGGAAAAAATAAGACCAAGCAGAGAATCAAAGAAACTATAAGGCTTAATCCAGAGAGGGAGAGGGAGAGGGAGAGGAAGAGAGAGAGAGAGAGAGAGAGAAAGAGAGAGAGAGAGAGAGAAATAAAGAATGAGATACAGAAAAGGTGTAAAAAGAATAGAGTAAAAATTACTGATTAAACAAAGAAATATCCAGAACAGAGAAAAAAAGACAGAAGAAGAAACAAACAAACAAAAAACCCAGACTAACACGGAAAACTGCAGGACAGTTGTCTGTTGGTGCTTGGGACTGGTGGCTGTGCTGATCTGGAGAGGCTGTCTGGTTAGGTCGGTGTCAATCTCACTCCCATGGATAAGCAGTTACCAGGCACAGAGGGGCTGCATTTGGTGTAAGCAGTCATGCTTCCACTGGGGACCTCTGTCCTGTTCCCTGAAGCTCCACTGTGTTGGCGATGGGGAGAAAAATGGCAACACCCCAATCTCTCCTCCCCCCTACCTGGTGTCTCCAACCATGCAGTTCAGGCAGCCCTCACCAAGTAGCAAGGGCTTGCTACTGGCTTGTTCTGCTCCACAGTCTCCTGCGCCTCCTAGGCGCTCAGCGGGGATTCAAAACCTAATGTCTTAAAGGATCCCATTCCCCACGGACCCAATTCTGGAATATTGCCACTCTGCCCTGGTGACAAAGGGCCTCTGGCTGGCGCCTGCAGAGTGTTTTGTCCTTGGAGGGGCAATATACCCTCTTCCAACAGTACACAAGGAAGGGGACTGCTGTCTCCCAGTGCACGCCCAGAACTTGATACCCAGCCCTGGGGCTGGCTCCCCTCCCCCCAGGGGCATGCACACAGCCAGCTCTGGTTGGAGAAAGTCATGCAACCCTAAAAACTCTGATCTTCACTCCTAAGTCTATTTGCGAAGTAGAAACTGGCTCTCTCCATATTTGTTGTTACGTAATCCATGGTCCTGAGAGGTTTTTCTCTTGTCCAAGTATAATCCCACACTTCCACAGCCTCTCTTTCTCTTCCTTTTGTTTCTCCACTGAAAGGGTCCCCCCCCCCTCCAGTGCCTATGCCATCTGTTTTATCTCTCCCAATTCACAAACACGCACCTCTGTCCCAATGAGCTGTCTCTTTCTACCTGTGGATATTTTTCTGTCACTCCATAGCCTGGATTCCTGGTATTCCAAGTGTTCTGACCTCAATACTGCTGTGTTTAAGGGATGAGGAACATTCTGATCCCCCTACTTCTCTGCCATCTTGACTCACCCTTGGCATCCAAATTTTTAAGGCAGAAGTAAAACTTTCACTATTTGCAGAGGCCATAATATTATATATAAATCCCTTAGGACCCATCCAAGAAATTACTAGAACTGGGGAGGCCTGGCTGGCTCATTTGATAGAGTATGCAATGCTTAATCTCAGGGTTGTGAGTTCAAACCCCATTTTGGGAATGGAGCCTACTTAAAAGAATTACTAGAACTGATAAATAAATTCAGCAACGTTACAGGCTACAAAGTTAATATACAGAGACCTGTTTTACTTCTGCACAATAATGAAGTACCAGAAAAATTAAGAAAATAGTCCCATTTACAATTGTACCAAAAATAAAAACTACATAAGTTTATCCATACTTTATCCAAAGAGGTGAAAGACTTCTACTCTGAAAACTATAAAACACTGATCAGAGAAATTGAAGATCACACAAATGGAAATATATAACATGCTCATGAATTGGAAGAATTAATCTTGTTAACAAGTCCATACTATCCCAAACAATCAACAGATTGAATGCAATTCCTATCAAAATGCAAACAGCAGTTTTCACAGAACTAGAACAGGTACTCCTAAAATTTGTATGGAACCACAAAAGACTCCAAATAGCCAAAGCAATTTGAGTTGAGAAAGAAGAATCTTGAGAAAGAAGAATCAAGCTGGAGTTATCACAGTCCCAGAATTTGAGACATACCTCAAAACTGCACTAATCCAAACATTATGGTATAGGCACAAAAATGGACACATAGATCAATGGAACAAAATGAAGAGTTCAGGAATAAACCTATACTTGCATGGTCAATTAATCTACAACAAAGGAGGCATGAATATCCAATGGGAAAAAGTTAGTCTTTTTTTTTTTTTAACTTTATAGTTTATTGTCAAGTTGGTTTCCATATAACACCCAGTGCTCTTCTTCACAAGTGTCCTCCACCTTTTCAACAAATGTTGGGAAAACTGGACAGCTACATGCAACAGAATGGAACTATACCACTTTCTTACCTTACACACAAATAAAATCACAATGGACTGAAGACCTAATGTGAGACCTGAAACCATAAAATTTCCAGATGAAAACACAGGCAGTAATTTCTTTGACATTGGTTGGAGAAACATTTTACTAGATACATCTCCTCTGTCAAGGGAAACAAAAGCAAAATTAAACTATTGGGAGTACACCAAAACAAACATTTTCCACAGTAAAGGAAACCATCGACAAAAAAAAAAAAAAAAAAAAAAAAGGCAATCTACTAAATAAGAGAAGATATTTACAAATGACATATCTGATAGGGGGTTATTATCCAAAATATATAAAGGATTTCTACAAATCAACACTAACCCCCCTACACCCATAATAATCAAATTAAAAATGGGAAGAGGACCTGAATAGACATTTTTCCAAAAAAGAGATACAGATAGCCAACAGACACATGAAAAGATACTCTTCATCACTAATCATGAGGGAAATGCAATTAAAGCAATGAGATATCACTGTCATATATCACCTGTCAGAATGTCTAAAATCAAGAAGACAAGAAATAACAAGTGTTGGTGAGGATGTGGAGGGAAAAAAGATCTTCACGCACTGCTAGTCATAATGCAAATTGGTGAAGCCACTGTGGAAAACAGTCTGGAGGTCTCTCAAAAAATTAAAAATAGTATTACCATATGACCCAGTAACTCCACTACTGGATATTTAACCCAAACAAAACACAAATGCTATTTTTAAAAGATATATACACCCCACCCCTACTTCTGATTTGTAGTAGTTTATTGTAGCATTATTTACAATACCCAAGATATGGAAACAATCCATGTATCCATCAATAGATGAATGGCTGAAGAATAGGTGGCATATATAACAATATTATTTAGCCATTTGAAATATGAAATCTTGCCATTTGCAACTATATGGATGGACTTGGAGAGTATAATGCTAAGTGAAATGAGTCAGAGAAAAACAAATAAGCATATAATATCACTCATATGTGGAATTTAAGAAAAAAACAAGTGAACAAAGAGAAAAAGAGACAAACAAACAAACAAAAACAGACACTTAAATACAGAGAGCAAGCTCGTGGTTGCCAGAGAAGAGGTGGGTGGGGATATTGATGAAATAATAAAGGGCGTTCAGAGCATGCGAGCATTGAGCGATGTCTAGAATTGTTGAATCATCATATTGTATGTACACCTGAAAGTAATATAACACTGTAAGTTAATTATACTTGATTTTTTTTTTTAAAAAAAGGGAAGATACTAGGCAATTCTCAGAGCCAAGGAGTACAATAACTGAACTGAAAAATGCACTAGAGGGGTTCAACAGCAGACTAATGAAGTAGAACAAATCAGTGACTGGAAAATAGGTCAGTGGAACTCACCCAAAAAGAGCAACAAAAAGAAAAAAGAAATTTAAAATGCGAATATAACTTAAGGGAAATGTGAGACAACATCAAGCAGAATAGCATTTGCAATATAGGATCTCAGAGGGAGAAGGGAGGAAGAAAGGAGCAGAAAATTTACTTGAAGAAATAGTGGTTGTAATGTTCCCTATCTTGTGGAAGGAAACAGATATCCATGTCCAGGATGTACAAAATTCCAGATAAGATGAACCCAAAGAGATCCACACCAAAGCACAATATAATTAAAAATCAAAAGTTAAAGGGGAGCGGGCAAGATGGCAGAGAAGCAGGGAGCTCTGTAATCTGCGCCCGCCCGCATGGATTGAACTGAGAGGGACTGAAGTGATAAAACTCGGATTTGCAAGTGGGGGAAAGAAGAAACAGACGCCAGAAAGAAGACAACCTCAGAGATGCCTGAGTGAGTGACTGTGATCTGGGAAATTGGAGGACGGGCGGGTCCCAGTGGTGCAGGGGAAGGAGCCCCAACCCAACACAGGGAGAGCGTGCTGTGCCCCGGAGAGACCAGGGGAAGAGAAAGAGAGACGGAAAACGCACCTAGAACCATCTCTAAGGGAGGAAAAACTCGCCCATCTCCCCATATATAACTGTTGGGCGCTGGGAGAGAAATCTGTCCCATCTGACCGGCGAATTCTTCCTTGGGCGCAGGGGCAGTGGCATCCACTACAAGCTGCACCGGGAGCGGCGGCGGCACAGATAAAGGCGGCTGCGGTGCGAAAAGTGGTGGCGGCGGCGCCGAGAAAGGCGCCTTGAAAAGCAGCAGAGGCGGAGGCGGCGGCTCCGCAAAAAGGGCAGCGCACGCCAGGCCGGGAGGCCGGCCGCCAACAGGAACGCATCTTATCCCCGGTGACGGTGTTGAACTGCATGGACTAGGATTTGGAAGTGAGGCGGAGCTTGGAGAATAGTTTGGCTCCCCCGCGGCACAGGGAGATCGGACTCAGAAGGGTGGCTTGCAACGCTTGGTTCCCGCAAAGCTTTGAAGCAGCGCCATACTTCTCCCCGCAACCACCAAGGCGGGGCCTCAGAGAGAGCAGCCCCCGAGACCTGACCTGACGCCAAACCGCACCCATCCGCACAGGGGAGTTGTCTTTTTTTTTTTTTTTTTTTTTCCTTTTCTCTTTGCTTCTCTTATTCTGCTGCCATCCAGATATATTTCCCTTAGCATATTCTTATCTCTCCTCTTGTCTGGTTATATGCTTTTGGACTGCCCTCAGACTTTTGCTGTCTCTGTCCCCACCTTGTTTTTGTTTTTGTTTTTGTTTCTTTTTCTTCTCTCTTTTCTTCTCTTCTTTCTTTTCTTTTCTTTCCTTTCCTTTCCTTTCCTTTCCTTTTCTTTACTTCTTTCCCCTTTTGGCTTGCTTCTTTGTTTGATTTGTCTGTGCATTTGTGTGCTTTTGTTCCCTGTATGCTACTCTGTTTCCTTTTCAGGGATACCTCAAAAAACAAGCCAAAGTATACATGGTGGAGAGTCCCAAATATCACTGACTAGGGAAATAAAATAATCAAAGGCACAACAAGAGAAACTGAGAGACGCCATTAAAAGAACACTTTCTGAAACGACAGGCCCTGGACAGTCAATGACCCTCTTTTAATAGAGCAATACTAACAGGTGCACAGGGCATAAGAGATTTTAAAACTGACAAGAGACAGAAAGCTAGCCAAAATGACGAAGCGAAAGAACTCTCCTCTAGAGCAACTCCAGGAAGAAGTCAGAGCCACAGACCTGCTCAAAACAGGCTTAAACAACATAACTGAACAAGAACTTAGAACAATTGTCATAAAATTAATTGCTGGACTTGAAAAAAACATCAAAGAAGCTATTGATACACAGACTAGGGACCTTCAAAATAGCTGTGACAAGTTAAAAAAAGGCTATAAATGAGGTGCATAACAAAATGGAGGCAGCCACTGCACGGATTGAAAAGGCAGAGAGCAGAATAAGTGAATTAGAAGACACAGTTATAGCAAAAGAGGAAGCCGAGAAAAAGAGAGAGAAATTGATACAGGAACACGAAAAGAGAATTCGAGAACTGAGTGATACAATCAAACGGAACAATA
>JAQQST010001143.1:0-13375 GCA_028646485.1 Cryptoprocta ferox | reverse complement strand
GGGGATTTACCCAAGGGATACAGAAGTGCTGATGCATAGGGGCACATGTACCCCAATGTTCGTAGCGGCACTTTCAACAATAGCCAAATCATAGAAAGAACCTAAATGTCCATCAACTGATGAATGGATTAGGAAGATGTGGTTCATCTATACAATGGAATACTACATGGCTATGAGAAAGAATGAAATCTGGCCATTCGTAGCAAAGTGGATGGACCTCGAGTGTGTCATGCTAAGTGACACAAGTCAGGCGGAGAAGGACAGATACCGTATGTTTGCACTCATAGGTCTAACAGGAGAAACCCCACAGAGGACCATGTGGAGGGGAAGGAGGAAAAAGAGTTAGGGAGAGGGAGGGAGACAAAACACGAGAGACTCTTGAATACTGAAAACAAACTGAGTGTGGAAGGGGAAGGGGGAAAGGTAATGGGGGGTGATGGTCTTGGTGGAGGTCACTTGTGGGGAAGAGCACTGGGTGTTATATGGAAACCAACCTGACAATAAACTATAAAGTTTAAAAATAAAATAAAATATAAATTATAAAGTTCCAAATATTTAGATGCATAAAAAATTAACGGTTAGGAAACAGCTTATGGATTAAGAAACAATTTTACAATCATAGTTCTTCACTTTTGCAGCTCCATAAAATAGTAAATTTTTACAGTTCTATTTTGCTGAGAAACTGAATATCAGAAAGATTAATTGGTTTATCCATGACTTATGGTTAACAAATATGTCATATTTAAGCATTTCAATTTTAATGTTCTTTCTACTAAACAATACTATTCATTAATGTATTGCCTGACCCTTCTATAATTTCACACCTTTTTGTTTTGTTGATGGTTTCCTTCACTGTGCATAAGATATTTATTTTGATATAGTCCCAAAAAGTAAAAATTTGTATAAAACATCTAAGTTGGAGATGTCTATCAATTGATGCTTGTCAATGGCCAAATGTCAATATATCATAATTGTATAGAAAAACAAATCCTGGGGCTCCTGGGTGGCTCAGTCAGTTAATCGTCTGGCTTCGGCTCAGGTCATGATCTCACTGTTCGTGGGTTCGAGCCCCGCGTTGGACTCTGTGCTGACAGAGCTCAGAGCCTGGAGCCTGCTTTGTATTCTGTGTCTTCCTCTCTCTCTAACCCTCCCCTGCGTGTGCTGTCTCTGTCTCTCAAAAATAATTAAAAAACATTTAAAAATTTAAAAAAAAAAGAAAAAAGAAAAACAAATCCTAAATGTTTGTTAATTTTAAAAAGTTGACATTTATTTATTTATTTATTTATTTTTAATAATTTATAGTCACGTTAGCTAACATACAGTGTATACAGTCTAATCTTGGCTTCAGGAGTAGATTCCCATGATTCATCACTTACATACAAAAATATCTTTGGTAATAAAGGTAAAAATAGATGGATCATTTATCAATTTACATGAATTTTATTTATTATTGAAGTAAATTAACATACTTTTATTAGTTTCAGATGCACACTATAATGATTTAGCAATTCTATTTATTTCTCAGTATTCATCAAGATAACTTTACTCATAATTCCCTTTATGTTTTTCACCCATCCCTCCACCCATCTCCCCTCTAGTAACCACCAATTTGTTCTCTGTATTTAAGAGTCCATTTTCTTTTGTCTCTTTTTCTTGTTTTGCTCATTTGATTTGTTTCTTAAATTCTGCATGAGTGAGACTATATGGTACTTGTCTTTCCCTCTCTGACTTATTTCACTTAGCATTATACCCTCTTTTCTGTTGTTGAAAATGGCAAGATCTCATTCATTATTATGGCTGAGTAATATCCCATTGTTTATATATAACATGATTTCTCTATCCATTGATCTATGGGTGGACATTTGGGTTGGTTCCATATCTTGACTATCATATATAATGCTACAATAAATATACAGATGTATATATCTCCGTGAATTAGTGTGTTTTTTTTTCCCTTTGGGTAAATACCCAGTCATGGAATTACTGGATCATATCATAATCCTATTTCGAGGAACCTCCATACTGTTTTTCCAAAGTGGCTGCAGCAGTTTGCATTTAAACCAACAGTGCATGAAAGTTCCCTTTCCTCCACATTCCTGCCAGCACTAGTTATTTATTGTCTTTTTATTTTAGTCATTATAACAAAAGTGAGGTAGTATCTCGTTGTGGTTTTGATTTTCATTTCCCGGATGATTAGTGATGTCAAGCATCATTTTACGTGTCTGTTGACCATCCCTACATCTTCTTTGGAAAAATATCTTTTCAGGTCATCTGCCTATTTTTAATTGTATTATTTGGGGGTTTTAGGTGTTGAGTTGTATAAGTTCTTTACACATTTGTGATATTAACTCCTAATTAGAAATATCACTTGCAAAAATGTTTCTCTTATTCTATATGCTGCCTTTTTGTTTTGTTGATGGTTTCCTTCACAGTGCATCTGGATCTGATAGATCCAAACGTTTAACTTTGCTTTTATTTCCCTTGTCTAAAGAGGCATATTTAGATAAACAGTTCTACATCTGATGCCAAATAAATTACTACAAATAATTTCTTCTAGGATTTTTATGGTTTCAGGTCTCTGAATGTATGTATGTAGGTCTTTAATCCATCTTAGGTTTATTTTTTGTGTATGATATAAGAAATGTAGCTTTTAAGTATTCCCACACCTTTTATTGAAGAGAATATCATATTCACATTATAAATTATTGCCTCCTTTGTCCTAGATTAGTTGACTATATATATGTGGGTTTGTTTCTGGACTCCGTATTCTGCACCATGGATCTATGTGTCTATTTTTGTGCCAGTACTGTGCTGTTTCGATTACTACTGCCTGGTAGTATATTTTGAAATCTGAGATTGCAGTACCTCTAGCCCTATCCTTCTTTCTCAAGAATGCTTTGGCTATTAAGGTTCTTTTGTGATTCCATACAAATTTTAGGATATTTGTTCTAGGTCTATGAAAAATGTTGTTGGTATTTAGATAGGGATTGCATTAAATCTGTACATTGATTGGGTAGTATACGCATTTTAACAATGTTGGTTCTTCCAATCCATGACCATGGTGTATCTTTCCATTTGTTTGTGTGGTCTTCAATTTCTTTCAGCAGTGTTTTATAGTTTTGAGAGTACAGGTCTTCCATTTCCTGGGTAAGTTTATTCCTGGGTGTTTTATTTATTTATTTATTTTTGGTGCAATTGTAAATGATTGTTTTCTTAATTTCTCTGCTATTTCACAATTAGTGTATAGAAATACACCCTATTTCTTTACGTTAATTTTTATCTTGTGAATTTGCTGAATTCGTTTATGAGTTCTAATATTTTTTAGGATTTTATACGTATAAGTGACAGTTTTTCTTATTTCTTATCAATTTAGATGGGTTTTATTTCCTTGTCTTGTCTGATAACTGTGGCTAAGACTTCCAATACGATGTTCAATAAAAGTGGTGAGAGTGGACATTCTTTTCTTGTCTCTGATCCTAAAGGCTCTAGCTCTCAGTATTCCACCATTGAATATGATGTTAGCTGTGGGTTTTTCATATATGGTTTTTATCATGTTAAGGTATGTTCCCTCTAAACCTACATTTTTGAGCTTTTATCATGAATGGAGCCTCAATTTTGTCAAATGCTTTTTCTGTATCTATTGAAATGATCATATTGCTTTTATCTATTCTCTTGTTAATGTTATGTGTCACATTGAATGATTTGCAAATATTGAACCACATTTGCATCCCTAAAACAACCCAATTGATCATGGTGAATGATTTTTTAATGCATTTTTGGATTCTTTTTGTTGATATTTTGGGTAGTTTTGCATCTATGTTCATCAGGGATTTTGGCCTGGAGTTTTCTTTGTTTGCAATGTCTTTATCTGTTTTTGGTATCAGGGTGATGCTAGCTTCATAAAATGAATTTGGAATTGCTCCTTCTTCTTCTATTTTTTGAAATAATTTGAGAAATATATTTATTCATTCTTCTTTAAATGTTTGGTAGAATTAACTTGTGAAGTCAACTATTCTTCAACTTTTCTTTGTTGGGAGGTTCTTTTTCAATGTTTACTTATTTTTGAGAAAGAGAAAGAGAGAGTGTGAGTGGGAGAGGGCAGAGAGAGGGAAACACAGAATCTGAAGCAGGATCCAGGCTCTGTGTTGTCTGTCAGCACAGAGCCCGACACGGGGCTTGAACTCATGAACCACAAGATCATGACCTGAGCCGGAGTCAGACACTTAACCAACTGAGCCACCCAGGCCCCCCTTTTTGTTGGGAGTTATTATTATTATTATTACTGATTCAACTTTATTGCTAGTAATCAGTCTGTTCAAATATTCTATTTAGTCCTGAATCAGTTTTGAAAGCTAACATATTTCTTAGAATTTATCTATGTCTTTAGGTTGTCCAATTTGTTGGCAAACACTTTATGAAAATATTCTCTTATAATCCTTTGTATTTATATTGTTTTGGTTGTTTTTTTAAGCTTATATTCAATTTTCAGTTAGTTAACATACAGTGTAATATTAGTTTCAGTTTCTATTGGTTTTTATTTCTCCTTTGTTTCCAATATTATTTATTTGACTCATTTCTTTTTTTCTTGATGAATGTGATTAAAAGTTTATCAAGTTTGGGTTTTTTGTTGTTGTTGTTGACCTTTTCAAAGAACCAGCTCCTGGTTTTATTCTTGTGTTCTATTTGGGCTTGTTTTTCTCTATTTTATACATTTCTGATTTAATTTTTATTATTTCTTTTTTTTTCTGCTGGCTTTCGACTTTGTTCTTTTTCTAGGTCCTTTATATGTCAAATTAGGTTGTTCATGTTTTTCTTGCTTCTTGAGGTAGGTCCATATGGCTAAAAATGTCCCTTTTAGAACTGCTTTCGCTATATCCTAAGGATTTCGAACCATTGTATTTTTATTTTCATTTGTCTCCATGCATTTTTTTCCATTCCCTTTTGATTTCTTGCCTGACTCATTTATTATTTAGTAGCATATTATTTAGCCTCGAGGTATTTTGTAATTTTTCCAGATATATTTCTGGGATTGATTTCTAGTTCCATACCATTCTAGTCAGAAAATGTGTGTGATATGATTTCTATCTTTTTGAATGTATTAAGACTTGTTTTGCAGACTAATGTGTGATCTATTCTGAAAAATGTTCTATGTGTACTTGAAAATACTGTGTAATCCACTGTTCTAAATTCAGTGTTTTGAATATATGTTAAATCCATCTTGTCCAATGTGTCATTCAAAGCCACAGTTTCATTGCTGTTTTTCTGTCTGGATAATCTATCCATTGACGTAAGTGTGTTTTCTTAAAAGTCCTTTACTATTATTGTATTTCTGTCATTTTCCCCTTTATTTCTGTTTTACATATTTAGGTTTTCCCATGTTTGGTGCGTATATATTTACAATTTTTATATCCTTAGGTTAGTTCTTTATATATCATTATGTAGAGTTCTTCTTAGTCCCTTATTCCATTCTGTGTTTTAAAGTATATTTTGTACAATATAAGTATTGCTACCCCAGCTTTCCTTTTGCTTCCATTTACATTATAAATGTTTCTCCATCACCTCACTTTCAATCTGCAGGTGTCTTTAGATCTGAAGTGAGTCTCTCTTGTAGGTAGCATATAGATGAGTCTTGCTTTTTTATCCATTCATTCTCTCTCTCTCTCTCTCTCTCTCTCTGGCATAGTGTTATATTAGTTTCAGGTGTGCAATATAGTGATTCCGTAATTTAAACATTATTCAGTGCTCATCATGATAAGTGTACTCTTAATCCCCTTCACTTATTTCATCCATCCCCCACCACTTCCCCTCTGGTAACCATCAGTTTGTTTTCCCTACTCCCAAACACGAGTCTGTTTTTTGCTTTGCCTGCTTTTTTCTTTGTTTGTTTTGTTTCTTAAATTCCACATAATGAAATCATATGGTATTTGTCTTTCTCTGATTGACTTATTTCACTAAGCATTACACTTCCTCTATCTATCCAAGTTGTTGCAAATTGCAAGATTTCATTCTCTTTTTGGATTAGTGATATATATATATATATATATATATATATATATATATATATATAGTTTCTTACATACATACACATAGATATTCAGATTAGAGTTTTTGTATTCTTTGGGTAAATATCCAGTAGTGGAATTACTGGATCATACAATATTTCTATTTTTATTTATCTGAAGAATCTCTATACTGCTTTTCAGTGGCTGCAGCAATTTGCATTTCCACCAACAATGCACAAGAGTTCCTTTTTCTCCTCATCCTTGCCAATACGTGTTTCCTTTGTGTGTGTGTGTGTGTGTGTGTGTGTTTTAGCCACTTTGACAGGTGTGAGGAAATATCTCATCATGGTTTTAATTTGTATTTCCCTGGGGTGCCTGGGTGACTCGGTAGGTTAAGCGTCCAACTTCTGTTCAGGTCATGATCTCATGGTTTGTGAATTCAAGCCCCACGTCGGGCTCTGTGCTGACAGCTCAAAGCTTGGAGCCTGCTTCAGATTCTGTGTGTCCCTCTCTCTCTGCCCCTCCCCTGCTCACGGTCTGTCTCTCCCTCTCTCAAAAATAAATAAACATTTAAAAATTTTTTTAAAATTAATTTGTATTTCCCAGATGATAAGTGATGTTGAGCATCTATTTATGTGTCTGTTGTCAATCTGGATGTCTTCTCTGGAGAAATGTTTGTTTATGTCTCTGCCAAACACCCTCTGTCTTTTGATTGGAGTATTTAGTTCATTTAGATTTAAAGTAATTATCGATTGGTATGTACTTATTATAATTTTATTTCTCACTTTGTGGTTGTTTTTGTAATTTTTGTCTGTTCTTTTCATTTTGTCTTATTATTTTCTCTTATAGTTTGATGGCTTTCTTTGGTGAAATGCTTGGAATCCTTTAAAATTTTTGTGTATCTGTTATAGGTTTTTTAAAATTTGTGTTTACCAATATGTTCACATACAACATCTTATGAATATAGTAGTCTATATTATCACTGAAGTTTGAACCATTTTAAAAGCACTAAATTTTTACTCCCCTCTGCACATTTTATGTATATGATGTCATAGTTTACATTCTTTATTTTGTGCATCCTTGACTGATTTTTGAATTTATAATTTATTTTACTGCTTTTCTGCTTTAACCACCATGCTGATTTTATAATGGTTGGTCTACTATATTTTTATATGTTTGCAATACCTTTTAAAGGTTTTCTTTTTATAAAGTTCTTTCTCCTGATTACGGTCTTTTCTTTCCACTCAAATAATCCCTTATAATATTTAAAAAATTTTTAACATTTTTTTTATTATTGAGAAACAGAGAGAGACAGAATATGCATGAGCAAGGGCAGGGGGGCGGGCAGGAGCAGAGAGAAGGGGAGACACAGAATCCGAAGGAGGCTCCAGGCTCTGAGCTGTCAGCACAGAGCCCGACCTGGGGCTCGAACTCACAAACGTGAGATCATGACCTGAGCCGAAGTCGCATGCTTAACCGATGGAGCCCCCCAAGGGTCATCCCTATAATGTTTTTTGTAAGGCTGTTTTAATGATAATAAACTCCTTTAACATTTGGTTATCTGGGAAACTTTATATCTCCTTATATTCTGAATCATAGCTTTGCTGGATTTTCTTAGATTCATACTTTTTTTTTAATCCTTTGATGGCTTTGAATATATCATACTTCCTTCTCTTAGCCTGTAAAGTTTTTGTTAAAAGATCAGTTGATATGGGTCACCTGAACACTCAGTTGGTTAAGTGTCCAAGTCTTGGTTTTGGCTCAGGTCATGCTCTCATGGTTTGTGAGGTCAAGCCTCCACATTGGACTCTGTGCTGACAGTGTGGAGCCTGTTTGTCATCCTCCCTCTCCTTCTCTCTCTGCCTCTCCTCCTCCCTTCCTTACTTTCTGTCTCTCTCTCTGAATAAATAAATGGACTAAATTTTTTTTAAAGATCAGCTGATAGCTTTATGCCATTTCCCTTGTATGTAACTTTTCCCTTTATTGCTTTTAAAGTTCTCTTTTATCACTACTTTATACCATTTTATTTGTTATGTGTCTTGGTGTAGATCTCCTTGGGTTGATTTTATTGGGGGTTCGCAGTGCCTCCTGGATGTGGATACCTGTTTCCTTCCCCAGATTAAGGAAATTTTCAGCAATTATATCTTTAAACAAATGCTTTGCCTGCATCTCTCTGTCTTCTCTTTCTGGGATCTTCAAATGCAAATGGTATTAGGTTTAATGATGTCACCTAGTTCTCTTAACCTATTCTTACATTTTTTAATTATTTTTTTGTCTTTGCTGTACTTTCCATTACCTTGTCTTCCAGATCACTGATCTGCTCTTCTGCTCCCTCTGATGTGCTACTGATTCCCTTTACTATATGTTTTATTTCAGCTATTGAGCTCTTGATCTCTGGTTCTTTTTATATTTTCTCTCCTTTTTGTTGAAGGTCTCACTGAGATTTTCCCCTCTTTTCTCAAGGCACAGAGTATCTTTTTGATCATTACTTAGAATTCTCTATCTGGCATATTGCCTATTTGTTTCATTTGGCTCTTTTGCTGTGGCTTTGTACTGGTCTTTTATTTGAGACATATTCCTCTGTCTCCTCATTGTGTCTAACTCTCTGTGTTTGTTTCTATGTATTAGGAAAGTCATCTATGTTCCTGATCTTGAAAGTAGTGCTTTATGAAGAGGAGGTCCTATGGTGTCCTGTAGCACAATATCCCCTATTCACCAGAAGCTGGCACTTCACGTGCATCTCAAATGTAAGTTGCATGTTCCCAACTCTTGTGGCTAAGCCATGTTTGTTTTCAGTCCAGTTGGCTGTAAAAGCCCATTTTTTGTTGTTGTAGGCACGCTAAGCTGGGTTTGGTTCTAGTTCTGTTAGTAGGTCTGTCTGGATCTGCCATAGGCTTGTAGTTGACAGTGTCAGCAGTCAGAGCTGATGCCTCCCTCAGCTTATTTGCTGGGGCTGCTGTCACAATGAATTGCAGGGCACATTCACTAGACTTCTGTTGTTGGGCTGATTTGGCCATCAGACCAGATGCCTACTCTAAATCCATCTGTTGAGATTTCAGTCACACCAACTTGCAGGGTGGTCTCCCTACGTTGGTCCCCTGAAAGACTGTCACTGGTGGGTGGGACCAGTTAGACTAGATGCCTGCCCCCAGTTCATTCACCTGGGTTGAAATTGCACTGATCAGCAGAGCACTCTCTCTGTGCTGCCAGCTATAAGATTCAGTTTCTGGGACTGCTGGTACATTAGTCTGATTATCTTCTCTTCTCCCCAGGGCAGGAATCACTCCCAAGTGGTGCTGGTCTTTATTGGGGTTGCTTCCAGGGTGTATTGGAGCTGGAGCCACTTTGGAGGGAGGCCTACAGGGTGGGGTGGGTTAGATGATATAGATCCGCAGGGGAATGTGTAGTGAAGTGCATGGTATTAGCAAGGTGGAGGGTGAGCCTACAGATATTGTCTGGCTATTTAGAAAATGGTGACTGCCAGTATTTTTACTTTTGGGGAAGTCTTTTAATGATCCCTGCTCCTCCAGTGCATGTTCTGAGATTAGTAAATAAATCTCTCATATTCTCTAAGAACTTTTCAAACTTCTGCTTCTATGCTGCATCTCAGCAGGGTTATTTCTTATGTTGTCTCCTTAAGGGTGAACACTCAGTTTCCTATTGCCCTCCAGCTCTCCTTGAGCTAAACCCACTGATTTTTAAAGTATCTGGAGTTGAGAGGAGGGGCAAGATGGTGGAGAAGTAGGGAGCTCTGTAATTTTCACCCACCCACATCTATCAGACTGAGAAGGACTGAAGCCACAATACTCTGATTTGCAAGAATGGGAGGAAAACACCAGTCCACAAAGAAGACAACCTTAAAGGTGCCTGAGTGAGTGAAAACTGGGGAAATAAAAATGGGCCAAGCCCCTGAGGTGCAGAGGGGAGGGAGCCCCTCCCCAGCGCAGAGACATGGAGAGTGCGTGGAGCCCCGGAGAGACAAGGAGAAGAGAAAGAGAGACTAAAAACATTCATAGAACTGTCTCTAGAGAAGAGAAAAAAACTCACCCCAGGATGGAGAGGGATATTATCATCCCATATATAACTGCTGGGTGCGGGGAGAGAAATCTGTCCCATTTAGCTGGCACATTATTCCTTGGGCTCGGTGGCAGTGCCATTCTAGGCAGAACCAGGAGAAAACTGCTCCCTGACTCCTTCTACACAATACTGGCTAGGAACCCGGCCACCTGCGGGAGTATTTCTTCTCTTGGGCCATAGCATTCAAGCGCATGGACTAGGATTTGGAAACGAGGCGGGGATTGGAAAATACAACTTGGCCCAGCTGCGGCACAGGGAGATCGGACTCAAAAGAATGGCTTGCAATTCTTAGTTAAAGAAGGGCTTGGGGAGCCGCCATTCTTCTCCCCACAACCACCAAGGCGGGGACTTGGAGAGGATCCCCTGAGACCAGCCTAAATCAAACCACGCCCACCCGCACAGGAGAACTGCCTTTTTTTTCTTGCCATCCAGATATATTTTTCCTTATCGAATTCTTATCTCTCCCTGTGGCTGGTTTTACGCTTTGACTCTCCTTTGTCTTTTGTTGTTTCTGCCCCCCCCTCTTTTTTTTCCTTTCCTTTCCTTTCCTTTCCTTTCCTTTTCTTTTTTTCTTTCCCCTTTTGGTTTGTTTGTTTGTTTGATTTGTCTGTGCGTTTCTGTGCTTTTGTTCCCTGTGTGTTTGTCTCTCTGTTTTTATTTTCAGGGCTACCTCAAGAAACAAGCCAAAGTACACATGGTGGAGAGTCCCAAATATCACTGAGTAGGGAAATAAAATTACCAAAGGCACAACAAGAGAAACTGAGAGACACCATGAAAAGAACAATTCCTGAATGGACAAGCCCTGGACAGTCAAAGAGTCTCCTTTAATAGAGCAATACTAACAGGTGCACAGTGCATAACGAGATTTTAAACTGATAAGAAACAGAAAGCTAGTCAAAATGATGAAACGAAAGAACTCTCCTCTAAAGAAATTCCAGGAAGAAGTCACAGCCACAGAACTGCTCAAAACAGATATAAGCAACATAACTGAGCAAGAATTTAGAACAATTGTCATAAAATTAATCGCTGGGCTTAAAAAAAGCATGCAAAACACCAGGAAAGCTATTGAAACAAAGACTAGGGACCTTCAAAATAGCTGTGACAAGTTTAAAAAAAGCTATAAATGGGGTGCATAATAAAATGGGGTGGCTACTGCACAGACTGAAGAGGCAGAGAGGAGAATAGGTGAATTAGAAGACACAATTATAGAAAAAGAGGAAGCCGAGAAAAAGTGAGAGAAATTGATCCAGGAGGAGAAAGGAGAATTGGAGACCTGAGACATACAATAAAAAGGAGCAATATCCATATCATAGGGATTCCTGAAGAAGAAGAAAGAGAAAAAGGTCCTGAAGGGTGCTTGATCAAATGATAGCCGAGAACTTCCCCAATCTGAGGAAGGAAATTGGCACTTAAATCCAAGAGGAGAGGCACAGAGAACTCCCCTCAGACGTAACTTGAATCGATCTTCAGCACGACATATCATAGTGAAACTGGAAAAATGTAAAGATAGAGAGAATTCTGAAAGCAGCTAGAGATAAAAGGGCCCTAACATACAAAGGGAAACCTATCAGAGTGGTTACAGACCTATCTAACGAAACTTGGCAGGCCACAAAGTAAAGGCAGAAAATCTTCAATGTGATGAACAGAAAACATAAGCAGCCAAGAATCCTTTATCCAGCAAGCCTGTCATTTAAAATAGATGGAGAGATAAAGGTATTCCCAAATAAACAAAAATTGAAAGAATTCATCACCACTAAACCAGCCCTACAAGAAATCCTAAGAGGGACTCTATGAGGGAAATGTTGCAAGGAATACAAGGTACCAGAGACACCACTACAAGGATGAAGCCTACAGAGGACACAATGAATCTAAACCCATATTTATCAATAATAACACTGAATGTAAATGGACTGAATGCTCTAATCAAATGACACAGGATATCAAAATGGATAAAATAACAAAATTCATCTATTTGCTGTCTACAAGAGACTCATTTGAGATCTGAAGACACCTTCAGATTGAAAGTAAGGGGATGGAGTATATCTATCATGCGACTGGTAGTCAACAGAAAGCCGGAGTAGCCATACTTATATCCGACAAACTGGACTTTAAAGTAAAGGCAGTAACAAATATGAAGAAGGACATTATATAATAATTACAGGGTCTCTCCATCAGGAAGAGCTAACAATTATACACATCTACCCGCCGAATTCGGAAGCACCCAAATACATAAAACAATTAATCACAAACAGAAACAATCTCATTGATAAGAATGTGCTAATTGCAGGGGATTTTAATACTCCACTTACAGCAATGAATAGGTCAACCAGACAGAAAATCACTAAAGAAACAATGGACCTAAATGACACGTTGGAACAGGTGGATTTGACAGATATATTTAGAACTTTCCGATCACAATGCTATGAAACTTGAAATCAATCACAGAAAAAAGTCTGGAAAATCCCCAAAAACATGAAGGTTAAAAACCACCCTACTAAAGAATGATAGGGCCAATCAGGCAATTAGGCAAGAAACTAAAAATATATGGAAACAAATAAAAATGAAAATACAACAGTCCAAACTCTCTGGGATGCAGCAAAGACAGTCTTAAGAGGAAAGAATATTGCAATCCAGGCCTATTTCAAGAAGCTAGAAAAAGCGCAAATTCAAAATCTAACAGAGCACCTAAGGAAACTAGAAGGGGAGCAGCAAGAACACCCCAAACCCAGCAGAAGAAAAGCAATAATAAAGATCAGGGCAGAAATAAGCAACATAGAATCCAAAAAAACAGTTGAACAGATCAATGAAACCAAGAGTTGGTTTTTTGAAAAATAAACAAAATTGATAAACGTCTAGCCAGGCTCCTCAGGAAGAAAAGAGAGAACACCCAAATAGACAAAATCATGAATGAAAAAGGATCTATTACAACCAATCCCTCAGAAATACAATCATCAGAGAATAATATGAAAAATTATATGACAGCAAACTGGATATCCTAGAAGAAATGGACAAATTCCTAAACTCACATGCATTACCAAAATTCAAATGGGAAGAGATAGAAAATCTGAACAGACCCGTAATCAGTGAAGAAATCGAATCAGTAATCAAAAATCTCCAAACGAATAAGAGCCCTGAGCCAGATGGGTTCCCACGGGAATTCTACCAGACATTTAAAGCAGAGTTGATACCCATCCTTCTCAAGCTTTTCCAAAAAAAAAAAAAAAAAAAGAAATAGAAGGAAAACTTCCAGACTCACTCTACGAAGCCAGCATCACTTTGATTCCCAAACCAGACAG